>CM042254.1:12677935-12870435 GCA_023566225.1 Romanogobio albipinnatus
AAACCAATATAACATCTCAACATTCACAAATATACATTTCTGACATTCAAAAACCAAACAAAAACAAATCAGTGACCAATATAGCCACCTTTCTTTGCAAGGACACTCAAAAGCCTGCCATCCATGGATTCTGTCAGTGTTTTGATCTGTTCACCATCAACATTGCGTGCAGCAGCAACCACAGCCTCCCAGACACTGTTCAGAGAGGTGTACTGTTTTCCCTCCTTGTAAATCGCACATTTGATGATGGACCACAGGTTCTCAATGGGGTTCAGATCAGGTGAACAAGGAGGCCATATCATTAGATTTTCTTCTTTTATACCCTTTCTTGCCAGCCACGCTGTGGAGTACTTGGACGCGTGTGATGGAGCATTATCCTGCATGAAAATCATGTTTTTCTTGAAGGATGCAGACTTCTTCCTGTACCACTGCTTGAAGAAGGTGTCTTCCAGAAACTGGCAGTAGGACTGGGAGTTGAGCTTGACTCCATCCTCAACCCGAAAAGGCCCCACAAGCTCATCTTTGATGATACCAGCCCAAACCAGTACTCCACCTCCACCTTGCTGGCGTCTGAGTCGGACTGGAGCGCTCTGCCCTTTACCAATCCAGCCACGGGCCCATCCATCTGGCCCATCAAGACTCACTCTCATTTCATCAGTCCATAAAACCTTAGAAAAATCAGTCTTGAGATATTTCTTGGCCCAGTCTTGACGTTTCAGCTTGTGTGTCTTGTTCAGTGGTGGTCGACTTTCTGCCTTTCTTACCTTGGCCATGTCTCTGAGTATTGCACACCTTGTGCTTTTGGGCACTCCAGTGATGTTGCAGCTCTGAAATATGGCCAAACTGGTGGCAAGTGGCATCTTGGCAGCTGCACGCTTGACTTTTCTCAGTTCACGGGCAGTTATTTTGCGCCTTGGTTTTTCCACACGCTTCTTGCGACCCTGTTGACTATTTTGAATGAAACGCTTGATTGTTCGATGATCACGCTTCAGAAGCTTGGCTATTTTAAGACTGCTGCATCCCTCTGCAATATATCTCACTATTTTTGACTTTTCTGAGCCTGTCAAGTCCTTCTTTTGACCCATTTTGCCAAAGGAAAGGAAGTTGCCTAATAATTATGCACACCTGATATAGGGTGTTGATGTCATTAGACCACACCCCTTCTCATTACAGAGATGCACATCACCTAATATGCTTAATTGGTAGTAGGCTTTTCCAGCCTATACAGCTTGGAGTAAGACAACATGCATAACAAGGATGATGTGGTCAAAATACTCATTTGCCTAATAATTCTGCACTCCCTGTATATATTATATTTAGAATTTGCTAAAGATTACATTTAACTGTAAGTTATGTGTTGGCAAGATTTGAAGTATTATTACAATTTAAAATGACTATTATATTTTCAGCATCATTACTCCAGTCTCCAGCGTCACATGATCCTTCAGAAATCATTCAATATGCTGATTTGGTGCTCAAAAAACATTTTTTTTATTTATGCTGCTTAATATTTTTGTGGAAACATTTTTTTCAGGATTATTTGATGAAGAGAAAGTTCAAAAGAACAGTATTTATTTGAAATAGAATTGTGTAACACAGTTAGTCTTCACTCTCATTTCATTTAAATCAATGCATCCTTGCTGAATAAAAGTTCTTTCTTTCTTTCGTTCTTAAAAGAAAAACGTCATCAACAAAACATCACTTTTCATTCGGGATCTATGAACTGCCTCTGACCTTCCAGTGATCTTCTGCATCAAGTTCATTGTAAAGTGCCTCTCTGCTGGTCATCAGGTTCTGTCTGCGAATCTCGCTTGTGCGCTGCTCCCACACCGACTTAGAACCTTTCGAGTTCTTCTGCTGCTCTTTACTACAGAATGAAGAAATAGAGACAGACAGAAACAGAATGATTTTAACCAAGGGAGGAAGAAAAGCTTTTTTTAGGTTTTCCTCCACTAAAGCACCTAAGAGCGATGACCCAGGGTGGAACGAAATGATCTCTCCCCAGCAAGAGAACATGGATGTGGCTCATGAATTCTGTGAAGGGGAGAGGGGGAGGGGAGGATGACATACTGAACAATAGCATTGAGCACTGAGACATGTTCAGACAGACAGACAGACAGACAGAGAGAAGGAGGCAGAGATGGATCGAGACCAAAACAGCGATACAAGCAGCCCTGTGCTTGCACTGCTGCTGTGGAGGAGACAGTGTGTGTCATCACAGCCAATGATACCTCAGCCTCAGTGTTACAACACAAAACTGCAGCTACAGCAGCTGGTAACATAAAAGAACATCCATACAAAACATGAGGAAGGCGAAAAGCAAAAGAAAAAGGGATAAGGAACAAAAAATGAGTAAGTAAATTAATAAATACCAGTCCAGTAAACTGTCTGTGGCATCGATACGTTCAGATTTTACTGTAACTCTGAGGAGAGGGGGTTGAAACAAGGAACATAAAAACAACGCTGCCACAACTATCACAAAAAAAGACAGCTAACAAAGCGAACAGGCCTCACACGGGGGCCCGTTCACTGAAGGTAACTTGCTTAGTTAGTCAAATATGTTTAGGGATGGCTTGGTATAAACCAGGAATTTTGCGCTTTTCAAAAAAAGGAAGATCTCCAGCTTCTCAATCCTGACTAACGATTCCAAATTCCAGGTTTGTGCCAAGTTATCCCTAAACTTATCTGACTAACCACAGTCAACATATTTATTCACTAAACAAAAATAAATAGACTAAAAGTATATTTTCACTATAAATGTGTAACCATGTCCTAATCAGACACAATAAAGTGACGAAAGTAAAATCTCACTGGTTTTAAATCTCTGTGTAACTATGTTAAACATCAGATATGTTCTGCTTGATTGTGTCACAATGTTCAGCATTTTTAATTTCAGTGTGGAAAGACAAATGGTATCGCTGAAAACTCGTCGCATCATGCCTGGTTAGGTCATAGTGTAAGTGTTAGTTAATTGTAATATACACACATACACACACACACACACACCAAAAAAAAATGAAAACATATTATTGACCACTTTTAGTAACTGAATGAAGAATTTAATGAGGAACCACACCTTACAGTGTAACCACAAAAACACACGTCACACACAGATACCACACATACAACTGTAAATTTAACTGAGGCATGCATCCAAAAGACTTATCAAGACATATGCATTTTCATGATATTTTTCTAATTATTGTGGCCTATTTGGGGGTTTGGCAGCCCCTGTTTACTGCCTGCTTTACAAACATCTCTAACGAAAAGAGCAGCTTAGGCCTTCTGCAAAATAGGGGTGTCGAAATTAATTGTTTCTGCGATGCAGACGAGGACGATTCAGTATCGGTTCAGTAATAAACCGATTATTATGTATTGATTATTTTCTGACGTCATTTGTCACGTACGTGCATTGTCGCGGTAGCATACAATGGCAGAGGGAGGCGAGATGCAAATGTGAGTAATTGAAATGCTCCAACTACTTTAAAAGCCAACATCTGGGCACATTTCGGCTTTTATGAACAACCTTGTAAGCACAACCTGGAGAGCACACGCGCTGTGTGTAATTCAAAGCTATCTGATTTATCAAAAGGATTTCAATTACACTTGGGCACATAAATGTATCTCCCCCAAACGGATATAAATCCGATCTTCAATTCCCGCACAATATGCAGATTTATTGGATATTCACGTCACCGAAAACAACCGATATGAGCTGCATTTTATTGATCATTAGCTAATTTCAATATCTAAGACCGCAATAGGAGAGCCCGCGGCAACAGCACTGGTAAGATAATTTCAGCTTGATGAAGAGATATGCAGCTGCTCGTCTGCGGTGATGCGGGATTCAGTAGCGCTGTCATATCGGGCTATAACATGTAAAATAGCCAATAACACGCCCTCACACGTAAAAAAATTTTTGCATTGTTGCGAGGAGCAAAATTTACATATGTGGTTTCAACAACCAGATGCTGAAAGTCTAAATGACTTTAGTTTTGACTGTAATATGGCCCTGACCTCTACCTGAAGTGGCTTTTAGTATGGCTTTTAATATGGCTTTAGTGTGGCTAAATGCTTCTGTTGTCTTGTTTTCTGTGCTCAGACTTGAGTTTTGTTTGATACATTCAAGAAGCGTGTTTTCTTTGAGCAGATAAAGGTTCAGTTCATATAACTTACTGACAAACTTGTATGAGGATACAGCAAATCGTCAATGCATTGTAATGCATCGTGATATCGAATTGAACCAAATCGATGGCATGATAATCGTAATTGAACCAAACCGTGAGACCAGTGTAGGTTCACACCCCTACTGCAAAATATCTATTTTTGTGTTCTTTGCAATAAAACAAAGTCAAGGGGAAAACAAAGGACTTGGAACAACATAAAAATGACAAATATTTCCATTTTTGGGTAAACTATCCCTAACAGAAACAGAAATGGTCTAAGGGAGTTTCATACTGTATGATCAGGCAGGTTTGAGCAAGTCTGCTGGAAAGTGAATTAGAGTGGATTTACTCAAACAAGATGATAAAGTTAAGCTGACAGGCTAAGCTAAACTCAGCTAAGCTAGGCTTTAAGCATTTAAACCAGCTTACAGTACCAGATCAAATGTATGTGACATAAGACAAGGCCTCTTACAGTAATAAAGTTAAAGTGTACTATACTATGTCAGTTTCTGATATTAATGTGCAAGTGTATTAGGACTCATTTGCATATATATGCATATTCATGGTATTTATGTGTCATTGAGTGTCAAAGATGTCTTGTAAGAAATTCACCTTTTGATCATGAATATTTATAAAAAACTGGGCATGGCTTCATTGCTATGGTGTGTGTGTGTCTCTGACCTAGTTATTACTTTTGGGCACAACATTGGCAAAAACTGTCCCCTGAATTCTGTTTGTTCGATCCACGGCAGTCATTATTTTTGCAATTCACCTTTAAAGGAACACGCCAACATTTTGGGACTTTGGCTTATTAACTGTATTCCCCAGAGTTAGATAAGTCCATACATACCATTCTCATCTCTGTGCGTGCCATAACTCTGTCTGACGCACCCATCGCTAGCCTAGCTTAGCACAAAGACCAGAGGTATATGGCTCCAGCTAGCCTACTGCTCAATAAGTGACAAAATAACGCCAACATTTTCCTATTTCTATATTTTCCTATTGTATAGTCTCAGTGTGTACAAATAACAAGGTTACATGAGACACAGCCTTCTTATAAACGTATACATACTGGGGACTATATTCTCAGAAGGCGCAGCACTGCTCTACTTCTGCGGAGTGATTTGCTCGCAGCACCTGAGAAGCAGCGTTGTTACTTTCGTCAACGAAACAAGCGTGACTAGGTAGCTGTTTTTGCACAATGAACCCACAGACAAAAATTAAAACTTCCCATCTCACCTCCAATTCATTAGCAAGTTAAATGCTACAGACAATTACCTCTAGCACCGCTCATTTGTTACTGTGACAGAGCGCGTTCATGACAACACAATACTAACATTACAGGGGATACATAGAGCACGGGAACAACTGCAATACAGTAGTGACCACCCTATTCATGTAACAGTGTCACAAATGTTACATTAGATCTAGCTAATGGTACTGTTACAGTAGGCTAGTCATCTAAAAACATAACGGAACACTTACCGCAGCAGCGGGTGATCCGCGTCTGTACTATCGATGGGATGGCCGTATCCTTCAGCACACATTTCATGGTACGTGTGGCAAATTTCCATTTTTTCAAAATAGTCTTCCTCTGTGAAATGTTCAGAGCAAATGCGATGGTGCTTGATGATGGGTGTGTTTGGTTACAGGTGTGTTTGGATCTATCCAGAGCAAGTAGCCATCGATTCATCAGGTCAGTGTTTTGGATTGGAATTCTATGAAATATCATTGTATTACCTGGTCTCCCCTGTTTATTGTCGCAGTTCTTTACAATACAGCGAACACCCATGGTTGTAAACTATCTAGTAATTGCTGACTCTATTACTCCAACTCTGAGCGAACTCTCTCCTCTCCACCGCGGGGCTTCTCAGGTGCTGCGAGCAAATCACTCCAAACTCCGTGGAAGTAGAGCAGTGTTGCGCCTTCTGAGAATATAGTCCCCAGTATGTATACGTTTATAAGATGGCTGTGTCTCATGTAACCTTGTTATTTGTACACGCTGTGACTATACACATCACAACATGTAAATAGGAAAATGTTGGCGTTATTTTGTCACTTATTGAGCAGTAGGCTAGCTGGAGCCATATACCTCTGGTCTTTGTACTAAGCTAGGCTAGCAGGGGGGTGCGTCAGACAGTGTTATGGCACGCACAGAGATGAGAATGGTATGTATGGACTTATCTAACTCTGGGGAATACAGTTAATAAGCCAAAGTCCCAAAAAGTTGGCGTGTTCCTTTAAGAAAAGTAGAAGTCAAAAGAAAGCATACCCATACCCAATTTGTGTGTGTTTCTGTTTGTAAAGGTGTTGATTTTTAGTGTGTAGAGTAACTCACGCAGCAATAGAGAGGTTGGCAGCAGACAGAGGGCTCACTTCCGCCACTTCTTTTGCTTTCTGGAGAGCAATCTTTTGTGATGTGGCCTCCTCTTCCTCTTGTTCATCCTAGAAAATAAAAAGGTACAGTAGTGACAGCCGCTAACCATACATGGCATATAAAAATTAGCTAAATGGTTCTGGGGAGATGAATGAATGGTAAATATGAGACAGAGAAATTGTGTTTAACCTTAGTTAGTTCCTGAGCATTGGCCAGGTTGTCCACAGCGATAGCCAAGAATACATTTAGTAGTGTGTCTGAGAGGTCAGGCGTTAAGAAACAACAGACAGGACTTGTGTTTTACTTTAAGTTTGTCATAGACACTGTGACCTGATAATAAGAGAACAGTTCTAAATATACGTGACTGGATCAATCAAACCACATTCGTAGGTTGTCAAAATAATATAGGCAATAATAAAACTGCAGCACAACTGTTTTCAACTTTGATAATAATAAGAAATGTTTCTTGAGCACCAAATCAGACACTGAAGACTAGAGTACTGGCAGCTAAAAATTCAGCTTTGTCATCGCAGAAATAAATAACATTTTAAAATATATTAAAATATAATTATTTTGATAATAATAATAATAATAATAATTCACAATATTACTGTTTTTACTGTATTTGTTTACTGTATTTTATATATAAAATAAACAACCATGGTAAAAAATTTTTTAACAACCCGTCATGTAGTAACGAAAATGCTTGTGTGTTTGTATATGTGATTAAGAAGGATACAGTTGCCAAAGAGTGTGAGGACAATGAAGAATACGGAGAAGATCATTCCTTTGTCCACCCCTCCCTGAGATTTAATGCCATCATACATCACCACGTTCCAATCCTCTCCTGTTAGAATCTATATAAACATATATAATATAAAAACAGGTGCTTTTGTTTTATCACATACAACAGAATATATGTATATTTGATCCACATATAAGTTCTTTTGAGTATAATTAGCTATTTTCTTTATCTGTAGGTACCTTGGAATGCTGTATGTGTAAGCAGATTGCCAGGTTTTAACAAAACCTACCTGAAACACTGTCATAATGGCAGCAGGGAAAGTATCAAAATTTGTGGGAGGAGTGCCTTGCTCAAAGTTAAACCTGGCAACAACAAAAAAAGAAAACACATCAAATTGACTTTTACAATGATAACATGCTATGCATAGTGATTGGTTGTCTGTATCTAACTGAGAAACTGATTAATGGTGTTGGCAGCGAGGTGTAGATCTATACTGACTGTCCACCGAATAGCTGCATGCCAAGAAGAGCAAAGACCACAATGAAGAGGAAGAGAAGGAAAAGTAAACTGATAATGGACTTCATGGAGTTCAGAAGAGACACTACAAGATTACGCAAAGACGCCCAGTATCTGAAAAAGACAGAGAGACAGAGAAATAAATATAGTGCTATATAACAGACTTAAATAACAAACTGTGACAGTTTTATATACAAAGACAAAAGTTAAATTCTAACATCATTTATGCCCCTGGTGTTACTTAAAACTCAGATTGACAAATGGCTTAAATTCCAGTATTTTCCTCAGTCAAATCTGTCATTTGGCTTTAGAAGATGTGGAATAGCATTTGGACTACTACTTTGGTGCTTTCATTGTCATTATTATAGACTAAAAGCACCGAATATACTTTCATTGTAAGGAAAAGAGCAGTGTGAACAGTGTGCATGACCTCTTTTTGTATTCCATTTTGAAAGTAGTTTGGAGCGACATGAGCGAGACTTTTTTTTTTTTTTTTTGCTTGAACTATTCATTTAATCTAAACAAACCACAAATGAAGACATTAAAAAAATCAGCAGTGTAATCTTGTACTTGGTTCAAATCTCAAGAGGGGGACAACACACACACACAAAAAAAACAACTTTGTGATGGCAACTCTGAGATTAAATGAAAGAAACAGAACGCACTTGGTGACTTTGAAGATCCTAAGCAGTCGGAGAGCTCGTAACACACTGATTCCAAAGGACGTCCCCGGCTTTATCATGGCCCAGAACACCTCAAATATGCTGCCAACGATGACCTGAAACACGTACACAGTCAAATCCCAAAACAAATAAGGAACACTCTGAGGACTGGCTAACAAGAACTCAAGTCTGCATCTAATGTAGGCCAGCAGCTTGCGGAGGTTAAAAACAGAGGCAGAGATACATTTTTTTTTTTTAAAACCAATGGGAGAGAAAGTGAGACTTTAAATGGGCCAAGAGAGAAGGGCACTCACGGTACAGTCGAAACAGTTGAATGAGGAGTGGAAATAAGGGCGCGTCCCCAGTCCGTACATCTTAATCAGCATCTCTGACATAAAGAGGCCTAGGAAAATGAACTCAGCATAATCTGGAGAAAAAGAGATAAGAAGATAAAAAGTGGGAGAAAAGGAAAGGAGGGTGTTTAATGACAGCAAAAGTAGAGGAAACCCAAAAACTGTTTGAGGAGTGAAATGGACAATGGGACATAATGCCAGCCAGATTCAAAAATAGGTCTGCCACAATAACAAATGTACAAACAAACAACTCACAGAGGAAGTCTGACAGTAGCTCGGGCTGATCGTAGTGTACAACAGCCACGCACAGTGTGTTGAGTCCCACCAGGCTGAGGACGGTCCAGTAGAACGCCTGAGTCTTTACAATCTTTCGAATGAAGAAGCGAAGGCGGCGCTCTTTCATGTTAAATGCAGTTCCGTCACCCTTCCCACTCTTTATGCTCCCACGAGCAAAAGGTGACCCTGAGAACATACGTACATAGCATTGTGACAACATTCAGATCACTTACTCTGGCATGTACATTGCAAGATCTTTGAGTTTAAGCAATTATATGTGTTTCAAATTAAAGACACATATTAAGTAATTATAGTTACCTTTCAGTCGCAAAATTGGGATCACTTCAGAGAGCCCCTATCAGCTTCGAGGTATGGAGAACAGGCCAATGGCCATTGGCGTGCGAGATTTGTATTTCGCGTTCTGCCCCGCACTGCGGGTATAAAGCGGAAGTGAGAGCAACACGCAGTTGTCATTCACTTTGGAGCCGAACTGGCGTTAATTCGAAGAACAAGACGCAATTCTTCAAAGAGAGAATTTTGCTTATCAGCAGAGAGAGAGAAAGGAGGACGTGAGGACGCTCGTGTTGGTGAGAAGGCACGGAACTGTGAGACCGCGTGCGCAACGCTGCATGAAGCAAAAACTGCTGTTCTCACAGCAACCTGAGAAAATTTCTGATTTGGTTCGGTGAGGGCGTTCCATACAGTGAGTGCAGACACAGGCTGCACATTTTCCCTGTGTTCTGCCGCGGTTATCCCTGGGTGCTTCAGCACTAAGAGAGTTTCCTCAGTCAGAAACGCACTTTCAGGTGGTTGGTTTGCAGCGATCGACCTAAGGGACGCGTACTTTCATGTCTCGATTCTCCCTTGACACAGGCCATTCCTACGGTTTGCGTTTGAGGGACGGGCATATCAGTACAGAGTCCTAACCTCCGGGCTGTCCCTGTCGCCCCGTGTCTTCACGAAAGTCGCGGAGGCGGCCATTGCTCCCATGAGAGAGTGTGGTGTTCGCATCCTCAACTATCTTGACGACTAGCTCGGCTGATCCTTGCGAACACAGGGACATGGTGCTTTGGCACCTCAGCCAGTTGGGGCTTCGGGTCAACTGGGAGAAGAGCAAACTCTGCCCCGCGCAGAGGATCTCTTTTCTCGGGATGGAGCTGGATTCGGTCGCCCTGACAGCGCACCTCACCTCACCGTTGCTCCTTAGCTGAACGAAGGCTTCTGGTGGTTGTTCCCCCGCCGACTTGGCCGGGGCCACCCCTGGGACCTCCGTATGTTGTACTGCCCAAGGTCAGTCCATACGTGTATTCTCCACAAGTTAACTCCCTCCGGGCATGATGTGGCTATCCAAAGGGATCCCAATTCATCGGTACGTCCGACGTAACGTCTCGGTTACGTATGGTAACCCTCGTTCCCTGAAGGAGGGAACGGAGACGTACGTCCCGTCGCCACAGTTGCTGTACCATCACTGCATGGCCGAGTCACTAGTTCGGCTCCTCAGTGAAAAACAACTGCGTGTTGCTCTCGCTTCCGCTTTATACCCGCAGTGTGGGGCGGAGCGCGAGATGCAAATCTCGCACGCCAATGGCCATTGGCCTGTTCTCCATACCTCTCAGCTGATAGGGGCTCTCTGAAGTGATCCCAGTTCGTTCGTCCGACTTACGTCTCCGTTCCCTCCTTCAGGGAACGAGGGTTACCATACGTAACCGAGACGTTCCTTTCCTATATGATCTGAATAATTCTTACCAACTGCGTCTCCCATGTGGTCCTCTCTTTCTTCTGGATTTAAAAGGTCAGCTTTGTTTTTCTTTATTGTGGGCCTGCGACGAGATCCTGTGCAAAAACACATTCAGGGACGCCTGTGAATTATCACTGCATTTTAGGCGTTATAGCATGTTTTAATTCTGTGACTTTCTTTAGCATGCACAAAACAGGAACATTCATACTGTCACTGGGGCCATTGTCATCCTCAGCGAGTATGACCTCCTCTGTAAAAAGAGACAGAGAGCATTGACAAATGCCTGATGTATACTAAATTTTAAGTTTCTAGTATTTTTACATGCATTTCCTTAATGCAAAAACACCAACAGGTCCAAACTAGTCTAAACTAATGGTTCAATTCTGCAAACAATTCAGGACATGAATTGATATCTATACATATGTTTATGTGTTTTATGCACACACCTGCTTTGCAGATCCACTCCAGATATCCATTGAGTTCTCTCTCTATCTGCTGCTGACGTTTGAGCTTGAGGAACTCGCTTCTGTTCTCCACACGCTCTCTTTCTTTGGCAAACTCACTGGGAGGAAACCAAAAAAGGACAGATGAAAATATACCTGTATAGTTAGCAACTACAAATCTAGGAACATTGTTTTATACAAATGATGGATGGATGGAACAATAGATAGAATATAACAACAGGCACAATAGAACAATAAATAGGTAGAATTATTGAAAGAACTATAGAATGATATACAGATATAACGATTGATAGACATATATATAAGTAGACATAGATGAACAAAAGAACAATCAATAGAGACAAGACAGACAGACAGACAGACAGACAGACAGACAGACAGACAGACAGACAGATAGACAGACAGACAGACAGACAGACAGACAGACAGACAGACAGACAGACAGACAGACAGACAGACAGACAGACAGACAGACAGACAGACAGACAGACAGACAGACAGACAGACAGACAGACAGACAGACAGACAGACAGACAGATAGATAGATAGATAGATAGATAGATAGATAGATAGATAGATAGATAGATAGATAGATAGATAGATAGATAGATAGATAGATAGATAGATAGATAGATAGATAGATAGATAGATAGATAGATAGATATTACCCTGAGAGGACACCCAACACCAGATTAAGCATAAAGAAGGATCCTATGATGATTAGGGGAACATAGTACATCCAGTTCCAGGCACTCCCTAAGGCATCATTGCTCTGTAATACACACATATTTATCATATTATATTGTCATCTAGATCCAAAGTACATTTAAAAAATGGAATCAGTGTTAAATCATGGGCTTTAACTCTTACGTAATAAAGCATGTCCGTCCAACCCTCCATGGTGATGCACTGGAAAACAGTGAGCACGGCAAAAAGGACATTGTCGAACTGAGTGATGCCATAGTTTGGCCCAATCCAGTATCCCATACACTCCGTTTCCTCCGGACACACTCGAGCACCACATGGCTGTTCATCGTAAATCTCAACTGAATAATGTAAATGCACAGGGTTTGGTAAAAGGCATACAATTCAAAGGTCAACTGTTTTACTTTTGTCTTTGAGAAAAGCTCACATGTGACATTGTCGAAGCATGTGCGGTGGAATTTGCCCATGTAGAACTCCAGGCCAATAATGGCAAACATAAGGATGGCCACAAATAAGAGCACGCCAATTTGCAGAAGTGGAATCATGGCCTTCATGATGGACTTCAACACCACCTGCAGGCCTGGAGAGTAATGTCATTATTGCATGTTGCTCAAAGAGCTCTGACAGACGTAGATCAACACAGACAGAAAGAACACTCACTTGGAATTCCTGACACCAATTTTAGCGGCCGCAACACTCTGACTGCTCGCAATGTCCGCAGGTCTAATTCTGACCCCACGGAGGACAGAATACTGGAAGACAGAAAGAAAAAAAAAACAGAGAAAGGAGGCAAAAAACAGTTAATGCCTGTTCATTAAACGCAACAGCTTTAATTTACTTTCTTCTCTTCCATTTGTATTCAGTCATCTGTTTATATTCCTGTTTATATTTATATAAATGTAAATGTAATGTAATGTAATGTTTATATTCCAAATTACAATTTCTTCACATCTCTTTCAAAGGGAAGTTTTGTCATATCTCATTTATGGGGAGAAATTTGCACCAACTATAGTACAGTCACATGCATACACACTAACCTGAGAAGAGGTCAATCGCAGGTAAATAATTGATCACACATTTCTCTGTTCTCACATCACACACTGGTCTGATCATCTGATCTTTAAAGGCACACTGAAGTGGCTTGAAATGCGCAGAATTATTCTAATCTAACGCCATACTACGTAAAAAAATAGCATTCTGGGCAGAATTCAAATGGGTTGATACTTTTTCTTGTATGCGCTGATTTGCACATATGATCCGCTTTGTGCTATCGTGTCTCTGGACTGGAGCAGACTGCGTGTGTGTGACACTAATGTGAAACCAGACTTCATTCGCCCCAATGGAAAGGATATTTACAGTCTACTGTCTGAATCGTTCCCTATCACCTATATAGTGTACTATGAGTCATTTACCATTTAGAAAAAAGTAAATGTGTGAACAAATGACCGATTTTCCCCACCGCTTCAGTATCTATTGTATCTATAATGTACAGGGTGGGACACTTGGACAGAAAATCTGATGAGAAACTGAAGTGCAGAGTGATGTAATCAAAATCATTGATCCATATTGGCTTAAGTGAGAGACTAAGTTTTAAATGCTTAATTGCTTAAATGCTTAATTGCTAAATGCTAATTTTGTTATTGTTTTGGAGCACACTAGCTTATAGACAACAGTAAGGCAAACATATTCATACTAAAATCCAAAAATGCTGGCCAGAACTTAAATTTTGATTTCAATGTGTGTGTGTGTGTGTGTGTGTGTGTGTGTGTGTGTGTGTGTGTGTGTGTGGTAGTAACATATTCAGTCAGGGCTGACCAAAGCTGCTGCATTCATCTTTTAATATTACCCCACTGTTTTTATCTCTTTTTTGTCTTTTGTCCCTTTATATTTTGTTGCTTATACGTTATCAATACTTTAAAAATGAAATAATATATATTGATGCACCTCTTGATGGAAGTAACATTATAACATTTATTTCAATCAAGAGGTGCATACATTTTTGGTCAAGATCTTGTATTGACAATGCAGGAGTCAAGCACTGTGTAAAGTCTCCTCCAGCACATCCCAAAGACTTTCAGTGAATTTAAGGTCTGGATTTAGAGGTGCCAATTCATGTGTAAAAATGAATCTTCATGCTCCCTCCCAACCATTCTTTCACAACTTGAGCCTGATGAATCGTGACATTGTCATCCTGGAATCAGCTGCGCCCCTGGGGTATAAAAACAGGAGCATATGTGCTCCCTGGAATGTGTCACTTTCGGTAGACCACTGCGTCGTTAACGTGCTATCATCATTGTTTCCAGGAACCGGATATAGGTACCCAAGGCGGTAAGGAGAATGCTCTGCTAGTTGTTTGGAAGATGAAAATGTGTTTTTGGTTACGAGATGTGCATTGTTTAATGTATTTTTTTTTTGTAATTGTTTAATATATGTTCTTTGTTAATTATCGCTGTTTCAGAAACTGGATGTGGACACTGAAGAAGGTAGGTAGCCTAGATGCCAGCCGAACTTGACCCCGCCCACAACATTTGAGGTCGGGAAGTTCGGTCTGGACTTGATCTGTTGTTGAAGCAACTATGCCCGAACAGAAACTGTTCGGACCAATGTCAGGGTGGGCTTTATACAATGATGGACAGAGGATAAACAGTAACGTAATCATCCACGTCACCAAAGAGCACTTGGGTTCAATTCGTTCTAATCCTAAACGGAGAACTTGTTCGTATATGCATCTACCTTTACTATTTCTCTCAAAAATGATGATCGTGTTGGTAAGTACTCTGTGTATCCTTAAATTATTTTTTACAACACCGGCAAAGATCCTTTACACTGATCTTCTTCTTCTACTTCTTCCAGCGTGCGTGCAGTTGAGTTCTGTTGACAAATATGCGTTGCTCTGTTGCTCTGATTGGTTGTAGGTCTATCCAATTGAGTGCAGAGGCATTTTCTTTCCTGGTTCAGTTGAAAAATGCCTCATAATCACAGCCCAATGGAGCAGTATCAGACTCATATTCTGACTAGAGTCTAGTATGACGACGTCAGGCTAGAAGTTGGGGACAATGTGCTGCTAATCTCTCACTAATTGCTTTTAGTCATACGAGGTACATGTTCTAGAAGCGCTGGTCTGTATTTAAGAACTTTACCTAACCGACTCCTTTTCTCAGCTGTGAGAACATGACGCAGTTGCTGGATTGTTTGCTATATTGGATCATTTTTGTTTTTTTTTGTTTGGCCTACTGAGCCAGATAACTAACCCAGCTCCCAAAGTCACATTATTGTTTTATGTTTTTATATGTATTTTCTGTGTCTTGGCAGGGCCAGCCCTGAGTACCAAGGGCAGAGGATTGGCTCTATTTTGGATGGTGGAGTCTTCCTCACAGTGTGTCACTTCCTCATTAACATAAGTCTGTGTGTGTGTGTGTGTGTGTGTGTGTGTGTGTGTGTGTGTGTGTGTGTGTGTGTGTGTGTGTGTGCATGCACAGTGCGGCACAGTGATTCTTCATTTGCGGTTGGTTTAGTCTGACTTTCTTCCTTTGCTGGTAAGTTTCAATTCCCTGACATGACTTTGTCCCAGACCCTTAGTTCGGAATCCATTTTAATATTGTTTTTATTAAAGAATTGTCAATAAAGGGTTTATTTTTGTACTATGGCCCATGTCTCTGACTCTTATTGGTGATTGGTTCATTCTAATTCTTTGAGTGAAATTCTCGGGGTAGAGTAGTCGGAGAGTGTGAATGATATTCTATTAATTTTTTATTAATTTTAAATTTTTATCATTCTAGTAATTCATTAAAATACCTCCATTGCGCTCATACCCCGCCACATATATCTTATTTAAAAATAAAATTTTTTTTTAAGTGTACTGAGTATTGAGAAATGCATACAAAATGGTTGAAAATGATAGAAAATGTACATCTGTAGTTAAAAGAAAAAAAGAATCAAACAATAACACAGAGTTATAGTTGAGCAATGACAATGAATTCAGGATTTAGAAGGCAGCCCTCCTTTCTTGCTCTTTTTCCAACACTTTTTCACTCCCTTCTGCTGTTGCCTGTATATGCAGCGATGCCAATGTTGCTAAGAGCTCATTCATTAGTGGTTATGATATAGAGCGCCAGCCGCTGGCTCAGTCAATAGGCCTTTAACTGCTCTGCCATCACATGCAGCAAACACCTACGTAAGCTAAAAGAAAAGAGAGAGAATGGATAGATGGACTTAAGCGAGACTGGACAGAATGCAGCAAACTTGTCTCCTTACTCATTCTCTAATGTCTTCTGTTTTTTCAGCTCTTCCTGTTAAGCCGCTCCATTGGCAAGAACATTGCGACTAATTCAATCAATGATCTGAATCATATTAGTTATTTTGTGATGTCACATAGTGCAATAATGTTTTGAGAATGAGGATGAGATGGCGCCAACTCTATATAATAAGCGTATAGGATCTGTCTCGAATACTCACAACCAAACCCAAATTGAAAACCTGATCACAGACCAGCAGGCTGTGCCCTCTTTGAGCCAACCCAACAGAGATATTTGGATGAAATGGTCAGTAATTAATTTACATATATCTGAAGTCTCATGTAACAAATAACACCTATTTATGACCCATCTCGTGTGATTCAATAAGCCTGAGACAGTTGCAAATCTACATTTGACACTTAAAGAACTGATCTGAGATCAGGACTAAAGTGCTTCGGCTGCCGATATAAGATCAGTTTACACTTTATTTTGTGGAACAGTGAATACTTAGATGCAGAAAGGAATAAACTGCCTCCAGGTCAGGCGGTGAAGAACACTTTATGTACAGTAAGTGCAGTGAGGATAACAGAGCACCGCTGACTGTGCTGATATCCTACTACACACTAAAAGGCCTGCGGTATTTTTGATGGAAGAGTGGACTGACGTGTGTGTGTTAGAGGGAGGAGTGTGTGCAAGTTTGAGACAGATGGAGAGGGGAAAAGAGTGTGTGTATATGTGCAAAAGTTTGAAAAGAAAGGCTGCAGCCCCTGCGCTCGGGTTAGAGTAGAAGAGCGGGCCTGTCCACATCTATTTGGCTGATAAGAACTCTCTGTTGTGAGCTGTCAAAGAAAGTCCCTTTCATAGGAAACAGGATGTTATTTTGAACACAACACACACACACACACACACACACACACACACACACACACACACACACACACACACACACACACACACACACACACACACACACACACACACACACACACACACACACACACACACACACACACACACACACACACACACACACACACACACACTGACTGGCCAATACTGAAATAGGTACAATTTATGATTGATAAATTAAACTTTAAATTACATTTTTATATTTTCTGAAGAACATATGTATAAGTATATAGTGGTTGGCAATGGAAAAACATGATTCTAGGGTATTGTGGGTGGCTGTCCAGATGTTGCTGTGTAATTGTGGATTTTAGCACATTGCTATTTGGCTGCTAGGTGGATGCTTATTGGCCCAGTCAAAAAAGCCCATCCCCAGTGATATACAAGGCAGTAAGCTGTAAACGGCAGTTTAGCTAACATAAAGTAACTTACTTGGCAAGATTACCTTCAAACTGTTGCTCTGAAAAACTAGTTATAGCATCCATAGGGGTAGCACTAAGAATGTAACAAACAACTTATGACGTTCACATGGTTTTTACATTCAAAAACATCATAATGAATAAGTAATAGGCTATTTTTATGGGCATGTCGCATTGAAGACTTGGAAGTAAACGCCCACTGTGATGATTGAATAAGTTTTGCATATTATAATGAGCTTCGGCTCCACCGTCAGTACATGTGGGGAATTGTTTTAAAAACGTGGAAAAACGGCAACCGGAATGATTCGCCCACAGGGCTCACAAAATGTCTTTAACTGACATTAAGACATTAAATGTCTTTAATGTCAGTGGATATAACCGTGCATCACTAACACACACACACTCACAGACACACACACACACAAGCCAAGTACGTGCATCAGCATCAGCATGTTCAAAATTTCCACGATTGTATTTTCCCTTCAAATAACAAGTCAAGAGAGTGAACAACGCACATCAAGAAAGGAATGTTATTTCACTATTTAAGATAGCTCGTCGGGCAGGCCAGTGATACATTTTGGTAGCCCGACTGGAAAACACATTAGCCCCGGGACGTCGGGCTTTGTGAGCCCTGGCCCATACATGTTCGAGTCTGATCATGAAGTCTGATCAGGACAATGAACCAACAACACCTCAAATACAAAGGATACTACAGCCTGTGACAGCGTGGTAAGTTATGTTTAGTTTAAACATACACATAATCAGTAGATATCAAACGATCTGTAACAATGCAATACTATCACATATTAAAAAAAAAAAAAATAAATATATATATATATATATATATATATATATATATATATATATATATATATATATATATATATATATATATATATATATATATATATATATATATATATATATATATATATATATATATATATATATATATATTTTACTCACATAAGTGTTTTGCACCATTCCTGTAGGATCCAATATAGAAGGCACAGCATAATTTTAAAATCTCATTCTGTCTGCAAATCCAGTCTCTTGTTTACAAATGAATCCACGGTGAAATGAAGCTCAATGTCTTACCCACGTGAGCTAAACTTAATTAAAAATAAAGTTCAACTGCATTCCTAATATTGGAAACTGAAGTAAGCTTATGCAGCGACTGTGTTCTTCCACAAACAGGCACTGCACACTATTTTGTAATCTTCAATGGCATGTTTATTGCTTGGGGGTTCGATCCGGTTTAGCTCCACCTAGGCCTATGATATTTATCCATCATATGTCATGTGCAAATTGGTGGGCGAGGCTACAGAATTAGGCGTTCTTCTTCTTCAGTTAATGTGCCGTTTGCCTTTGACGTCACAGGGAAGCAAATTCGCAGATTGATAATTTGCTGGGCCAGCTGTCAATGAAAGCTTTTCTTTGACTAACAAGGAAGTTGTCAGCTCTGAAACTTAAAGGATATTCTTATATTACCATGACCTTTTATATATCAAAAGCTCAAGGGAAAGTTGATTTCTCAATTCATGACCACTAAGGGTAGGTTTATCACTGAACAATGTATCATACTTTGTCTACTCTTTAAACAGCATTATCGTAAAATGGAACACTGTAGCAACAGCTTTCTTACTTGTATCCAACAGCATTTTGCTTTGGGCGGAACTGACAGAACAGCAGTTTCTATCAGTTTTTCCCCTATGTTGGGCCTAAAACACTGTGTTCATGGTCATCCAGTTTGAAATGTTGACTACAAACACTGAGGATTTTTAGATTTTCCCTTGAGGCGTTCTCTCCGTATTTATGATTTTTTGCAGCCTTTAACTGCTACCTACAATACCCTGGATCCTTCACTGGAAACCGAAAGTAACTCAATACCACTAAACATTTACTCTTTAAAACAATACAAGTCAACACCATTATGATTAAAAGTTTGCTAAGAAGTTTTTGCTACTAAAGCAATGTGGTACATAACTCTGGTCAAATGTATCCATAGCTGACTGGTGGGAGTGGCCTTGGATGGCAAAATACCCAGTGCATTATGGGTGCTGAGGTTTTCCTACCTATTTGGCAAAAGGGAAAACAACAGCCTTTTTTATTTGTTTTCTTTAGGGAGTGAAGAATTTTGCCAGGGGTGAAGTACTCGTTTAATTGCCAAATAAGTCTCTGTATTTCTCACAGTGTTACATGAGGTAGTCACTGCCCTCTCTCTCAGCACCAGTGAAGGGAATAAAGCGTGATTTGGGACACACTGGAGAGGAAAGATTGAAAGACACACGGTTAGCCCTGAGAATGACAGAGCAACAGAGAGAGAGGTAAAGGGAAAGAGAAAGCCTCCCTGCCCCAGGGAGAGGACGATGACAAGGTGAGATAGAGGAAGGGAGTGTGGGATTCACAGGAGCGTCAAGGACTTCGTCTGCTGGGGAAAACCTGACAATCAGTCAGAGTACACACAATGACGAAAGGCCTTTCTCTTTTTACTTTTTATCCCTACACCAGTTTATCACTCCTTCTCTGCACTATTGAACTGTAGGTGTTGTGTTTGTAACATTACCTACACATATAATCAGAAAATTAGCACAATCGAAAGACATATCATAACCCAAATATGAGAAAAAGGGTGTGGCTATGATCTAGTGAAATGGCTAATATTGTTTACAGTTTGTATGTGTATGATAATACATATTAGGTTAATTTGTGTATGCTTTAAGAATGTTTCTAAGAATAGATTCTGCGTTGTCTTGCTCATTTACTTTAAAAAAATTGAAGATGTTGATGACGATCGTGGAAGTCTCTCTCCAACATCACGCCACCAGGTCTCTCCCCATTCACGGCATCACCATAGCAACCGGCGATTCCTCTTTTACGGAGTCTCCACGGTTACCAGCCTCCTCTCATTCATAACCGTTGCCATGGCAACGGGCCCTCTGTCATTGATGGAATCTCGGTAT
Source organism: Romanogobio albipinnatus (assembly GCA_023566225.1). Lineage (NCBI taxonomy): Eukaryota > Metazoa > Chordata > Actinopteri > Cypriniformes > Gobionidae > Romanogobio > Romanogobio albipinnatus. The sequence continues at coordinate 12,698,461 of CM042254.1, forward strand.
TGCCGCGGCAACCAGGCCAGGAGTGAGAGATAAAGTGTCCGATGTTTCGATTGATCTCTTTTATACGGATTCTATGACTGACCACGGTGTCATACTTATCCACAGTTTAACCACTGACTACATAAAGTCCACCTTATTAGCATGTCCTCTACATGTTGCTCATGTTGTCGTCATGTGAAAACAGCTGGTTCCTGCAATAAAACGGCACAGGAATCCTCCAGCTTTTTGTTCATGCTGAATCTAGGTCATGCTGATATGCAGCCGAACTCTACATTATTCAATGCTGTACACTCAGGTCGGGGCATCTGGGAATACAGAGCATTTGTGCGGTACGTGAGGGTGTTTGTTTGGGAAGTGTGACAGGGATCTGGTATCACAATCTATTTTCTTGAAATAAAGTTTGTAAAATAGGCCTCTTGTTTGTGGTGGAATAGGTTTCTTCTTTGTTAACTTCTCATATCGGACTAATGTGTGAGAGTTTGATCTAATTAGCATGGTAACAGACTGCTGGAAGAGATCATTTTCACCACTGGGAAGATGATATTACTTAACTCCTTATCAACGGTTCCTAAATGGTATTCTCCTCCTCCTTGACTTAGCTTTCTTTCTTATCCTTTCACACCTACCTTGTTTGGTCCGGATTTTCAGACTTTTCAGTTTGATCTGAATCAAAATTACAGGTGTGAAACCTCCCCCAGACCACGGTCCGGACCAAACAGACAAAATTTGTTCAAATGAAAAGAGGTAGTCTCGGTCTGGATCAAACTGAATAAAGGTTTGGTTCGTTTCTAGCGTTAAAGCATTTTCTGTATGGTTCAGACTTTCATTTACAGGAAGTTCCTGTTTATGTTTAAATATTATAATGTTATTTTTAAATTTCCTCTAGGCTACATTGATTATATAAAGTGAAAAGATGCGTAATATGTCAGAAGACAGAAGGTCAGAAATTATTTTGACCACTTTATTAAGTTTGTTTTGTAGAAGCCTTTCTTTAAAGTGTATTTCATTTTGTATAAATTGTATCTTAATTTTAATCGATGTTTCATCAGCCAATTGCCTGGATTTAAATAAATAAGAATCATATAGTGACATGGAGGCACCGGAACGATCACTTGCACTGCTCTTGAACATGTCTCATATATAAACCGAGACTACTTGCCTCACAGACATGAGAAATATGTGTATAGAAAGCTTGAAATGTCCACTTTTAAACAAAACAATTTGAAACGAAAATAAATAGTCAAGCAATGCGCACTGTTCACTAGTGGCAACAATATGTGTCTGTTTATTCATTCTTGACAAAGACGCTGACGTCAGACGCACGTCCATTTACAGACCAATCACTGTCAAGATGCAGCCCACATAGATGATGGCGACAGGACGCAAGTATGTCATGTAAAGTTCTTTAGTGCGCTTGCATAATTGCAATGTGAAACCAAACCAAAACTAACCAAATGTATAAAATGTATCAAAACATGAACTTTGGTTTGGACCTTGGTGCGGACTTTCAGGTGTGAAAACACTGTTAGTCACTGATAATGCTGACATCCCTGTTATTATTGCTCACACTTAAGGTCAAGGATTTAGATTAGTCCTTAACACTAAAGCATTACACCTTGGTGTGTAACTCCACCTGCACTATTTGTGCTACAGACATGAATGATACCCAGAATCATGTTGCTTACTGAGGTAAACCATGTTCCCTTTCGAAAGAGAACTCGCGCTGCGTCAGCTGACGCTACGGGAACGCCTCCAGCGTGACAGGTGCCTGAAATCACAATCAAAAAACGTCAATCCTATTGACCGGTGACAGCCTATGATGTCATCAAGGTGCGACCAGGAAGTATATAAGGGCGCCTTGCCAACATGACAGCATCTCTTCGTCTTCAGGGACTGTTTTGCCTGTCTTCACGTAAAACGTCTACAAGAAGGATAACGATGAAGTGTGCTGAGAAGCAACGCCACTTCCGCAGGTGTGTTGAACGTGTCCCAGGGATGCACACACACTTTGCGTTTACTGTCTGGGAGAAGAGCATGCACGAGAGGTTCTCGAGGGAGCCTCCTGTGCAAATTGCGAGCGTTTTTCCCCTGAGAACGCTCCGCTCTCGCCTGGACCTCTTCTCGAGGGGAGAGGTTTCAGCATCTGGGAACGGCCCCGCTCGAGCTGAGGCTGAGCGGCGTCTAACATCATGTGGTTCCCAGATGAATCTGGCTCGCCGCTTGGAGACAGGTGTGGTTCTCGTGGGCGATCCAGATCGCGAGAGGCGGACTTTGGAGGAGGAACAGGATTTTTGTTCCTCCTCCTCGTCTGCTGCTCTTCCACTCGAACAGAGGATGGAGGAAGAGGCTGGTGAGTCAGTTGAGGCTGAAGCCTCTCAACCATCCTGTCCCATGTACGGGGAGTTGCTGGAGGTGATGGAACGCGCTGCGGGTAGACTGCAGCTGCCTGGCGGCGCGTGAGGAGAAAGGCTGAGCGTCCAAACAGTGTGGACAATCGGTTTCTCTCCGCCCATGACCTCCCAACTCCTGGGAGTCTTCCATTCCTTCCAGATTTCCATCAGCAGATCTCGAGGGGATGGAAGAAACCATACTCAGCCCGTATCTATCGACATCAGCGAGAGGGACTGCCCGAGGCTGGGTATGTGTCAGTGCCGCCCGTGGACGAGATGTTTTGCTAACTATCCCGCCTCTGGGCGGCCGTCGACACTGATGGCTCCCACCCTGCCGGCGAAACCACTTAGAAGTGACTTCTCGCCTGAATGGCAGTGCGTACATGTCAGCGGGTCCCGCTGCGGCGGCTTTGCACACCACAGCGGTGTTGCAGGCTTACCAGGCGGACCTGTTGAGGGACCTCGATCAGGGGGAGGGACCCCCTGATGCGATAGTCGAGTTGCGCTGGACCGCGGTTTTCGCTCTCCGGGCCACCAAACAAAAAGCGCTCTCCATCGGTCGTTCGATGGCGGCAATGGTGGCCACGGAGAGGCATCTGTGGTTAAACCTTGTGGACATCGGGGAGAAAGAGAAGTCCTTTCTCCTTGATGTCCCGGTTTCGCCATCTGAAATTTTCGGCACCTCCGTCGAAGCGGTGGTGGGAAAGTTCGGAGAGGCGGAGGCGGAGGCGCGCTCGGCAGCATATAGAACATGCATTCCGCTGAGGTCCGGGGCCGCGCCCAGGCAGTCGGGTGTCCCTGGCCCATCACGGTCTGAGGGCTGGAGGCGGGACCAGCGAACCAGCGTCGCCTCTCGAGCGCCCCCTCCGCGGAGGACTGGTGCTCAGAGGAGGTGCGCTTTACATCAGGCCAGTGGGCCTATGTTGAGCAGAAAATGTAAGATTCTGACGGCCCGCCTGGTTTTTCTGCAGTACCTTAGCGGGATGTCTCTTCGGAGGCGAGTACCAGAGGCTCTGTACTTTACAGACAGGGTTGGCTGTACTGGCGTGTCCCATATGGGGTCACTAGGTCAGACCTCCCTGGTGGCATTCGGTGAAATCCTCCCGCATAGTGACTGGCGCGGGTTCCCTTAAAGGAACCCCTTCTGTTGAATGGGCTGGTTCCAGGCCTTCGAGCGGCCAGGGTAGGACCTCATGGTGTGCGAAGGTTCCTTCTCAGGCTATAGCTTGGGCTTTGACCGTAGGGAGCACTGTCACTGACAGCCTAATGTGACCAGAGGGGGAGTGGTTCAGGCATTTCAGTTGAATTTGTTTGTCCTGACAGTTGTCACTGCCCGGTGGGCATGCACTCCCTTCGGCATGGCGGCGTGGGTATATCGTTCCCCGTAGCGTCAGCTGACGCAGCGCGAGTTCCCTTTCGAAAGGGAACGTCTCAGGTTACGAATGTAACCATTGTTCCCTGAGAACAGGGAACGAGACGCTGCGTCGCTTTGCCATGCCTCAGGGCTTGCCTGCCGAACAGTCCCTTCAGACGATTAGATGCTGTCATGTTGGCAAGGCGCCCTTATATACTTCCTGGTCGCACCTTGATGACATCATAGGCTGTCACCGGTCAATAGGATTGACGTTTTTAGATTGTGATTTCAGGCACCTGTCACGCTGGAGGCGTTCCCCGTAGCGTCAGCTGACGCAGCGTCTCGTTCCCTTGTTCTCAGGGAACAATGGTTAAATTCGTAACCTGAGACGTTTTTACCAGGGTCAGAAATTAACTAAGCTTTTAGGAAAAGTAAAAAAATAAATAAATAAAAGTTCCCTTTTGTGCACTGGTCCACTTTTTTTATTTAGGATTTTTTTTTTTTTTTGGGAAATTAAAACTTCTATTGCGCAAGGATGCATCAAACTTATCAAAAGTGACAGTAAATATATTTATATATTGAAATGTAATCTATTATAAAGATTTATATTTAAAATAAATGCTGTTCTTTTAAAGGTCCCGTTCTTCGTGATCCCATTGTTCAAACTTTAGTTAGTGTGTAATGTTGCTGTTAGAGCATAAATAATACCTGTAAAATTATAAAGCTCAAAGTTCAATGCCAAGCGAGATATTTTATTTAACAGAAGATCCCTTTCAAAGCCTACAGCGAACGGCCGGCTTGGACTACATCCTGGTACTTCCTTCATTAATTCCGTCAGTAGAACAGTAGAACAGACTAACCTCCGCCCACAAGAATACGCAAAAAAAGGGGGCGTGGTCTTGTTGCTGTCCCACGTGGAGAAAAGGAATTGTTGCGTTTGACTGTGTTTGTCGCCATGTCGTCGAGACGCTGTTATTTTCATCACGGAGTCAAATCACCTTTGTTTGGCTTTCCCAGGGACGCTGTAGAGATCGTTAAGTGCATACATCTCCCGTTAAGAGGCGTTACCTTTCCGTGCAAGTTACGTGCGCTAAGCTGCTGTCGAATCACAACACAGGACCGTGCCACGTTCGCTAAGCTGCGGTCAAATCACAACACGGGAACCGCTGGCACAATTAGAACTCGTTACGTATTTCTGAAGGAGGGACTTCATAGAACAAGGAACTCATCAGCCTGTTTTTAGGACAGTGAAAACAGCGGTATACAGATAAGTAAATTGTGTGAAAAATACTGTTTTTTTACACGTGAAACATAAACACATGTTATATTGCACACTGTAAACACAATCAAAGCTTCAAAAAAACACGAAGAACGGGACCTTTAAACTTTCTATTTAAAGAATCCTGAAAGACGGTTTCCACAAAAATGTAAGCAGCAGCACAACTGTTTCCAACATTGATAATAATAAAAAATGTTACTTGTTACAATACTTAAATGTTACTCCAAATCGGCATATTCGAATGATTTCTGAAGGATCATGTGACAATAAACACTGGAGTAATGATGCTGAAAATTCAAATTTGCAATAACAGGAATAAATAACATTTTAAATATATTAAAATAGAAAAAAAGATCATTTAAATTGTAATAATAATTCACAATATTACTGTTTTTACTGTATTTTTTATCAAATAATGCAGCCTTGGTGAGCATAATAGACTTCTTTCAAAAACATAATCAAAATAATACTGACCCCAAACTTTGTGTATTTCATAATATTACATACACAAATATAATATATTAAGCATAATATTCTATATTTAGAAATTACATTTAAAAAATATTTTGATGGACTGATTCAATTAAAGTACTTGATATTCATGGAAAACATGTTATGCTTTATTACACAGTTAGAGAAGAAATATCGGAATCTTGGGGGCAAATTAATTATTTAATTTGCTAAATTCTGGCACTGGTTGTTACTGTAAGCATTCATACACTGTAAAATTGTAGATCACTGGAGTAGGTTTTACAAGAAAATAGAATTTCAGTGTTAGTTGCCATTTCTTTGTAATTATTTGTGAAATTTACTAGCAATTTCTGAGAGTTTCCTACATCAAATGTTTTTCAATGTACCCTCGGACAATTTATCCTTTAATATTTTTAGACTTATATTGAAGGAGCAACCAAGTCATATCTAAGTACTAGAATATCAAGTTTTTTTTGCTCCTTCTGATCTCAACAAAGCTGATGGTCACTCCCTCTCCCTCTAATCCTCTCCTCTCCTTGTTACCAAGCACCCGCACTTTCTTTGCATCCTCATATTCCCCCTATCTCTCACTCAGACCTCTCATTTTCCCCCTATTAGTCCCCCTCTTGCACTGTTACGTTTGTGATGAAAGAAAAATGAGAGTGAGAGAAACATGGAAAACCTCTTTCACCCTTTACAACTGCATAACACAATGATGCAGTCTCTTGCTATCACATACACACACCATCCATTACTGCCTTACTTTCTCTCTCTGGCTTTCTGTTGTCACCCTTCCCACCTATCCTTATGTTGCAACCAGCATCTGTGTGGTCTTCTCAAGGACAAGAGTAAGAGCAACTTCACCAGCACACACAAGCAGAAGGTGTATGTTAATGGGTGTAACATGTTGTGTGTGGTGAGAGAGAGTGAGAGAGAGAGAGAGAGAGAGAGAGAGAGAGAGAGAGAGAGAGAGAGAGCGAGAGAGAGAGAGGTTTTCTACCTGTGTGAATATTGTACCACTGCCATCATTTCCATTATCATTATTGCTCTGCAGTCATTTAGAGAAAGACATCCTTCCCTTCACCTCTATATAGGGCTTAACCACACACTCACCCTGAAACACACTGATTCTAACATCAACACACACTCACGCACAAACACACTTCACTTAAAGTGCATCTATTCCTGAAACACGCTTTTAACCTGGTGTCCGGTCGGCGCAACGGTACCGTTAACACAGACATAACTTCCTGGACATGTTCTCAAAAAAGATCATGTAGACACAAGCCCACAAGTTCACACTGTCTCTTTGGAAATCATTTAGGGATATTAGCGGAAATGATGCAGACAATTGGAAGAATCAGGATTAGGTTAAGAGGCAAACCAGATTCTAACTAATTTAAATTAAACAGATTATTAGATTATGTTTTACTATATGTTTTACTAGATTATGTTTTAATATATATTTACATTTTACATTTATGCATTTGGCAGACGCTTTTATCCAAAGCGACTTACATTGCATTCAAGGTACACATTTTTAAATTTTGTCAGTTCTTGCTTTCCCTGGGAATCGAACCCATGACCTTGGCGTTGCTAGCGCCATGCTCTACTGTTTGAGCTACAGGACAGCCATAAATATATATATATTTTGTTTTTGTCTTTTTTAAGACGGGTGCACACTGTGCGATTTTGGCCACGATTTGGCCGTCTGAGACAAATTTTGAAATCCTAAAAGATTTCTCTGATCCTAGGCTAAAATCTGAAGTCTTTGATCCTTAGTTTGACATGTGTACGACAACCGATTAATGGGCGTTGCGATCAAATTTTGCCTCGGACAAAATTCTGGCAGTGTCAGAAGATTTGAGGCGCAATCCTGCAATGTGACTTCTCCTAGGACGACCGTCAAATCAAGAACCAATAGGAGCGCAGAACCTGATGACGTATTTCGTGCGACAACATCAAATCACAATGGGGAACATGTCAAAAAGAGTCAGGTGAATGAAAAATGCCACTGCTTGTTTTTGTTGTTTGCTGAACGCTACCATTGTGTCTGTGAATGCGGCTCCCCGTTACCGAACGTGTCACGGATTGATGACATAAAACTCAGTCCGTACGAGTCTCTTGCTTGTGTCCGTTCTTCGTGTCTGACTGTCGTACAGTCTGACATAATGACAACTGAAATCCTACAGACATGTTGAGGGGCAGTGGCCCTAACCAAAAAAAGGGGCACTGGGGTGGGGTGGCATTGGGGGCGAGGATTGGGTGCTTGTCCATACAAATTATCCATCTAATTTTGTGTCTATCGAAAATAGTGATATATGACATTGTATTATGTTGAATATCGAAGTTTTTGTGTCCTTTGTTAATGAGGGATTTGTGGACACAATGTTTTTGGTTTTGTGGAGTAAATGTTATAGCTTTTATTTTGAAGTAAAAAGATCAAATTAGACTCTTGGGGTAAAATGACCCAGCCATATTTGGCACAGAAGGCCCCAAGTGGCATGTTGTTACTGGTGTTATTGTTTTTAAACGTAATACTTATTGTAATGAACGGGGCTAATATTTTCATGATTTAGATGTACATTTCAGGCATCTTTACTTTCATTAAAACATATAGTTTAATTGAGTGAATTCTATTAAAGGTCCCGTTCTTCGTGATCCCACTGTTCAAACTTTAGTTAGTGTGTAATGTTGCTGTTAGAGCATAAATAACACCTGTAAAATTATAAAGCTCAAAGTTCAATGCCAAGCGAGATATTTTATTTAACAGAAGTTCCCTTTCAAAGCCTACAGCGAACGGCTGGCTTGGACTACATCCTGGTACTTCCTACATAAATGACGTCGGTAGAACAGTAGAACAGACTAACCTCCGCCTACAAGACTACGCGAAAAAAGGGGGCGTGGTCTTGTTGCTGTCCCACGTGGAGAAGAGGACGTATCGCGTGGAGAAAAGGAAGTGCTGCGTTTCAGTGTGTTTGTCGCCATGTCGTCGAGATGCTGTTATTTTCATCCCGGAGTCAAATCACCTTTGTTTGGCTTTCCCAGGGACGCTGTAGAGATCATTAAGCGCATATATATCTCCCGTTAAGAGGCTTGACCTTTCCACGTGCGCTAAGCTGCTGTCGAATCACAACACAGGAACCGGGCCACGTTCGCTAAGCTGCTGTCCAATCACAACACGGGAACCGCTGGCACAATCAGAACTCGTTACGTATTTCTGAAGGAGGGACTTCATAGAACAAGGAACTCATCAGCCGTTTTCAGGACAGTGAATACAGCGGTATACAGATAAGTAAATTGTGTGAAAAATACAGTTTTTTTTTTTTACACGCGAAACATGAACACATGTTATATTGCACACTGTAAACACAATCAAAGCTTCAAAAAGACACAAAGAACGGGACCTTTAAGACAAAAATAAAACATTATATTAAGTTTTTTGTATAATGACATATCTTCAATTAAAATATGGACAATTAAATAAGTAAATGTTGGTATGATTGTACATAAATCATAAAACAATTACCTTTCAGATGATTATCTTTTAATGGGATTCAGATTTTTCTGTTATCAGTTATTCAATTATTCTACTAAATTGTCAAAATAAAATTAAAATTAGAATATTTTTAGTATTTTACACTAATGACACTTTAAAATATAAATAAATATTAATACGAATTATATCAAAACTAATTTATACATTCTGTAACAGTTTATGGGATATTATATGAAATTAGGCCTAGCCTATATATATTCTACAAAGTGTGCCATCAACAGCAAAGTTGATGTTATTTATATTAGATCAGATCGGGTACAAAAACTTGATTAGACAACAATTATAATTATCTTCCAAGAACGTGTATTTTGTATAAGTTATTAACACTATTAGAAGATCAGGAGCAAAATAATACCGACAGAAATACAAAAACAACCTACCAAATTACTAATTCCGCGGATTGTAACGCATACTGTTAATGCGACGACATTCTGTTTTCCGCGCAAAGACTCTGAGTGACGCTGGGGAGCGTGCGGGAAAACACAGGAGCGGAATCGGTGGATCTTGAGCGGAGGGAAAACAGAACACTTTTAGCGGGGATGGGTAGCGACAATAGACTGCAAGAGGGGCACCTCAGCTAATGAGGACAGAGGGGCAGTGGCTCTAGCCACCGGGCCACCCCCCTGTGCACGGCCCTGGTGTGCAGGACCCTTAAGGTCAATGTGAAAAAGTTCGAACACATTTTGCTTCCATTAACTGACATAATCCTAGTCTTGGAAATTGTGAAAAATAGAAGGTAATTTCAGAGGCGGAGCCATGGTGACAGTGTGAAACTGGACTGCTTGCATGAACGGATTGCATTAACACACAAACTGTAAATGAATGTCTTTTTTTAATCAAATGTGCCAGAATGCTGTTCCATGTTGTTCAAGCCCAATTTAACCACTCATCTTGGTCCATATTAATGTTTAAACCTCTTCTCCATATTTTTAAAAGAAGTGACTATATGTAAGTGTAGACATAGGGAGAGGGCAAACCAGAGAGTGTAAGAAAGAATGATAAAGTGAGAAAAGCAAAAAGAGTGGTGTCTTCTCTGGCCTTCCATGGTTCTCTCTTATTACATAACATCTCTATGGAAACAGCTGCACATGGCAGCGCTAAGGTGTGTCCAGAAACTGAGAAATCTTCTACAGGCTAAACCATGGTGTTGTTCTCTCAGTCTTGCTCACGCTCTCGCTCTTTTCCTCCCTGTCTCTCTTCGCTCTGTGTGCCAGTAGTGAAGTCACAGATTGGCACGGAGCAGGCAGCCAATAGCCAGCGCAGTCACGACTCAGGAATCTGCCAAGTAAGAGCTGTACATTGGCAACACGTGCACAAGCAGTGGCAATGGTAATGCAGAATGTGAAAGGGAACCAATAACGGTACTGGTTCAAAATGGAAGTACTACTAAATGGAAGGACTCAGCGATATGGCATGAATGCCAATGTATGGTATCTGGGTATTTTATAAGTATTTTAAAATGTTATTTTACATCCTGCCTATTGTCATACAAACAATGTTCATATTCAAAGCTATGAAAACAAATATAGTGAATTTAACCATGCAGGCTATGCTTTTTAGCCAATTATGTACAAAAAAAGGGTAAAAATCACATTACATTCTAACATTGTAACATTACAATCTAAAAACCAAAATAATGATTTTATTTTTGGAGAATATACCTGTGAAATGTAAGCTATGCACTGAGTAAAATACCACAACCCTGAGTAAAACGCATTAAACAGCGCAAGTATCTATCTGTCAGCACATGTAGGCCTATCTGTCAGAGCATTTGACAGGGCAAGCTGCTTTAAACTATGTGTTAACTATGTCTTACTAGTTATTTTGAAGCCTTTAATATAAAGCATGGCCAATGTTTAGGACAAAGCGGATTATGCACCTTCCCTGCAATAGGTCACTCCATGTCCTCCACTATTTTTCAGATGCGCTCATATCAAACTACTAGGGGTGGCACGGTTCACAAAACCCACGGTTCGGTTCGTATCACGGTTTTAGGGTCACGGTTTTCGGTTCTGTACGGTTCTTGTTGTTGTTGTTTTTTTATCGTTAACACTCAATAAATTTACTTCAGCATATGATATATAGCTTAATCATCCACAATTAGGATACAGTATTAAAAAATTGTTATATCATGTAGAAGTTGTTTCTTAACTGGCTGTCTACAGAGTCCGACACATTGGCGTAACATTTTTCATGTTAATCATGTCAATTTTGATCAGAACAATGCACTGTGGCTTTAATTCAGCTAACCTGATTAACAAATTTCACCATGAAGTGTTCCGTGTGTTTCACAATCACCATATGACATCCAGCGCTGTGAAAAGAAAAAGAAAATACACGAAAACACAACACTGCCAGAAGTTTTTGCCCAAACGTCAAAGGCATGTTTAAATCATTAAAACTAGAAGCATCTTAACTTTTAAATGTTACATTTATCATGTGAACTACTTATATACAGCATGTTATGTGCATGTGTGTATGAGACAGAGGGGAACACGGTCACATCTGCAGCAGATATATGCTGCCCATCATAAATCAAAGCATGAGACAGACAGGGGTCGGAGGAGAACACCGGAAAATGTGACAGAATGGACAATATTTGTCTGTATTTGCAATACACGAGCCGCGGTTCAGCTGCGCGAGACAAACACTGCCAGTGTGCAGTGCATACGCACTGCATCTGCCCTGCCAGCTATACGTCACTGGCGCATCCTCCAACTCCGGGCAGCCTTCCTTATCTCTCCCACTTGCATTTCTACACGTGACGTGACCTGCAGCACTCCACTTTTACTTTATTTTACTGTATGTCCACACACACACACCTCTTATTTCACGCGAAAAGGACACCCACTGTCTGAGGTAACATACGGACACGAGGATACATTGCGTATGCGTCAAAACCGTGCGACGCACACGCTCCGAACTGAGACAAGCGAACCGAACGGTTCGGTTTTTTTTCATGTACCGTGCCACCCCTACAAACTACTGTATATCGATTTAAACGTATTGCCTTATTCCATATCGTTTATAATAAATATATATCGATATATCGTACAAACTTAATATACTGCCCAACCCTACTAAATGGTGCAGAATTAATTTAAAATAAGAAAAATTAAATTAAATTAAATTAAAAACAAATATTGTTCATTTTTCTTTTTTTTTATTAGATACACATATAATATATTTATATTCTAAATGATATATGCATCACTTTTATATTCATGTCCTTTCATTATGTACAAACACACATTTACTGACTGAAAAAAATCCTGATGTTGAAAAAAGCAAGTTCATGTCATTATTTGTCAACTACTTAAATGCAGATTCAACATGAGCGCTTTCAGACTGTCCGCTGTGACCAGTGACCGCTCTGTGACCAGCAGCAAACTCTGCTCAGAGGTCATGAGAGTCTGTCACTCTGCTGTCAAGCTTCATTGATGTCTTGATGTAAAATCTACGAGGTGAAACTAAAATGTAGAACTAGAGTTTTCAAGCTGATGGAGAGGCACTCGAGGGAGTACTGCAACCACAGCTCTTGTCAGTAGCAACATCCTTGTTCAACTGACACTAAAGAGCATTTCAGACACTGAAAACGGACAACCATGGCTAAACGTTTAAGCATGTGAGAGGGAACAATGAAATGTAATGACATCAGTGTCCAATATTCTGGTCATTATTTTCAGACTAATTCTAACTGGAGTTCTATATTTCAATCAAACACAAAGCAATTCTGATTTCCTTGCCAGTCGAAAGGCTAAACAACCTCAAACTACTGTAGTTCAAATGTGACAACTCCTGGAATAGTCTTAGCATGTTATTGAATATGGCGATGTTAATGCATTTGCTCTTTGTCTAACTAGTTCTGCTACGCTACTAGGGATGGGACGGTATGAAAATTTCATATCACGTTATAATGACCAAAATGATCACGATTATCATGGTTTTGTTAAAATGAGATGAAAGTGTTCAAATTAGAACTGATGCACACACTGAAAACATTTCAACAAGTTTTATGTTTGAAAATAAACAAACAACAAATAAAACAAGCAGCATATTTTTTAAGCAAGATTCTATTCTGTGGCATTTCCTTCCTTATAATAACTGTCGTCAATAGCAACACATTATAACACAGTGTACATCAAATGAACTGATGACATAACTGTTTTCTCCAGAATGGCTATAAGGCTGAATAAAATTATGTTGCATTATTTTCCTGTTTAACACTGTAAAGCTGCTTTGAAACAATCTGCATTGTCAAAAGCGCTATATAAATAAGGTTGACTTGACATCCATGTATCACAACGGACACGCACTCTCGTTTCATTCGAATGCAACTTGCCATCTTGCATCTCCGTTTTTAATTGTATTTCAAATGAAATCAGAGGACTTTACTATTAATACTATAATATTGTTGTAAACATCTTGTTTGGACAATTGGTTTGTACGCTGTACAAAATGGATTTATAAACAGGTAAGATTTAAAACATTTATCTCAATTCAATATGTCCCCGTAATTACTATATGTATGTGGTAAAAAAAAAAATCTGTGTAATAAGTGTACAATGAATATACATAATTATTCCTTAAATGTCACTCTTAATAGTCTTGTTTGTTCGTCTTTGGGTCAAAGCAATTTGCTGCTAACTTTTCTTTGCAGAAGCTTCACATTACCAAATGCATTGACTATTAAAATTAGGGCTGGATAAAAAATATTGATTTCTCGATCTTTTTTTTCCGATTGATTTTAATCGATTTTCATTTTTCACGAGCCGATATCTATTCTAAAATCCCAAGAATCGATTAGTCATCCTGTTTTGAGTTGATGAATGAACGGGATATTGTAGCGTGCCTCCCATCCAATAAATCAAAATAATCTTTGTGCTTTGTTACTATTGATATGAAACGAAATCTCAGATTTCAAATGACATCCATTTTATTCAAAAACATAAATACCGTTTTGGCGCTGTGACGTGAGATCGCTCTGGCGCAGCTCAGCTCAGCTCAAGAGAAGTGGCAGCGCACATAAACTGATCTTCTCTTCCGCCTTAATACCAGTTACAGCGTGAAATAAACATGAATGAGTATCTGAAAGTGTGTTTAAAGATAGAGTACAACTTACCGAAATCCGTATCATGTCACATGGAATCGCTCAAGCAGTTTCAACCGTGGAAAGACGTCAGTAAAAACGCTTATAACGTCACATTTACCTCATTTACCTATTCAATATTGAATATTGAATCGAAATCAAATCAAATTGCAAGCTTGTGAATCGAAATCGAATCGTGAAATGTGTCAATACCCAGCCCTTATTAAAATGTTAAAGGGTTAGTGCACCCAAAAATAAAAATTCTGTCATTATTTACTCACCCTCATGTCGTTCCAAACCCGCAAGACCTTCGTTCATCTTCAGAACACAAATGAAGATATTTTTGATGATATCCGAGAGCTCTCAGGCTCCTCCATAGACAGCAATTTAATGAACACTTTCAAGGCCCAGAAAGGTAGGAAAGACATCATTAAAATCGTCCATGTTACTCCAGTGGTTCAACCTTAATTTTATGAAGTGATGAGAATACTTTTTGTGCGCAAAAAAACAAACAAAAATAACGACTTTATTCACCAATTTCTTCTCGTCTGTGTCAGTGTCCTACGCAGTTTATGTTTTTACTGCAAGTGCATTGCTTCTTAGTTATACATCAGAACAACGGCTCACCATTGGCTAACTCCTGCATCAGCATCACACGCATACATCGTGGTGCTCACATGAACATCATCAGCCAATGGTGAGTCTCAGAATGACGTACAACTAAGAAGCGCCGCACTGCACTAACAACGTAAACAGGACACAGATGAGAAGAAATTGTTGCATAAAGTCGTTATTTTTTGTTTATTGTTTTTGCTCACAAAAAGTATTCTCGTCGCTTCATAAAATTATGGTTGAACCACTGCAGTCACATGGACTATTTTAACAATATATTTACTACCTTTCTGGTCCTTGAAAGTGTTAATTGCGTTGCTGTCTATGGAGGGGTCGGAGAGCTCTCGGATTTCATCAAAAATATCTTCATTTGTGTTTCGAAGATGAACGAAGGCCTTGTGAGTTTGGAACAACATGAGGGTGAGTAATTAATGACAATTTTTATTTTTGGCTGAACTATCCCTTTAAGCAAGCAATCTCAATCTCAAAAGCCAATTAGCTTTTGACCAATCAGCATTTATGACTGAACTAGATATTATATCGGCCTCCTTAGGTCATTATAACGAACATGTCCTCACATTTTTAGAAATAGCTAATCATGTTTAAAGAGTTGTGTTTTGCATGGCTGCAGAATGAGGAAAAAATTGGCTCTGTGAAACAACAACTTTAAGACCAAGAAAAAGCTTCTGCCAGCTGGTAATGTTGGCAGTGGACTGAACAACTGTGCAAGCAGTAAGCAGTAATCCTGCTATGGCTAGCGCCCATTACCTACCTCATCAAATTTGGACTACTGAATGAAAATCACATCACAATATTTATAGTCAAATCAAAGTTGAAATGTATTTTAGACCGTTTCTACTAGGGATGCAACAATACAGTTAGTCCACGGTTCAATACAAAACCATGTTTTTTTAACCACTGTTTTCGGTTTGGTTCTGATGGCTTGTCACATCAGTGTTTTTGGCTATTCTATTCTTAGGCGACAGGAACAACAAGAGGTTAAGGAGAAAAATATAATTTTTTTTATTGCAATTCTTTCTTTATTTTACTTAAAAGACTTGAAAATCCTTACTTAAACTTAAAATTTTACTTAAAAACCCTTGTACACATTCCTAGTGTATCGTATAATATAAAATAAATATATATAAAGATTTATAGTGAGAGCTCAGAGCTGTACAGCAGCATTTAAGTATAAAATTGAATGAATAAATGTAAAAATAAAACACTACATAGACTTCATTATAAAATATACATTGATTCTTACTAAAGCTACTGTATTAAAGTTTTTCAGTCAAGAGCAGTGAGTGATTTTCTCTTTGTCTTTTGTTGTTTTCTTAACATTAAAGGAATAGTTTACTCAAAAATGAAAATTCTGTCATCGATTACTCGCGCTTTATTCAGGTTTGTTTTGAACCTGAATAAAGTTCTTTCTTCTGTTGGACATGAAATATATTTTGAGGAATGTTGGAAGCCAAATAGTTGCTGGTCCCCATTGTAGGAAATAATAATATGGAAGTCAATGGCTACCATAAACTGTCTGGTATTCAACTGTCTGTGTTCAACAGGAGAAATGAATACAGGGTTGGAACAACATTAGAGTGAATAAATAATGACATAATTTTAGAGTTAACTGTCCCTTTAAGGAGAAGTGGCTGTGCTGCTGTCAATTTAAGACCTGCACGCATTTAATATACAGACACACGCCGATTTTACTTTCACTTTAGACATAACCGACTGTGTTTATGTTAACCTTGTGTGTATTTGACAATATTAGCGCAGAAAGACTACTAAGTCCCGTAATCACGTGTTTGACAGGCTTTTAGTGCTCGCTCATGTTAAAAACAGTGCATAAGCACGCAAATGAAATGTTTAACTGGCAAGGCTTTAAAACGCATGCAAATAATGAACTTCCGTGATTGTGAATAACTATAGTGTTCCGTGAGTATAACTCTACCACTAACGTGTGATGTGAATGTATGTCGTGTTGTTCAGTATATTGGGATGGAGGCAAATGATAGAATGTGTACTGTAGCACTACGATATTTTTTTAAAAAGCAGATTTTGGAGACATTTTAATTGTCCACGATCAAAAATCATGATAATCGCACACTAGTGGTGTCAACAATAATCGATTCAGCGATGCATCGCAATGCGGGGCATGCACGATTCAGCATCGATGCGGCAAAGTGCCATAATCGATTATGTCACCGTTTATTTTCTGGCCTTGAGTTGAACAATAAAGTTGTGAAGTTTCAATTACTTCCAGGGTCATAACAACAACAATCAAGATGGCTGAGGCGGAGGGAGATGACCGCGATAGACGGGTAATTAAAAACGCACCCAAAGCTTGGAAAGCGGACATCTGCACATTTCGGATTCTGACGCCGGCTTCACACCGCACGCGTTAGCAGGGCAGGAGCGGTGGGTGTGGAGAGCGGGAGCCCGCGCCCCCATTGTGGATTCACACTGGCAGCGTTTGTCTCGCGCAGATATTGCAAATACAGACAAATATTGAACATTATGTCACATTTTCCTGTCTCGTGCTTTGATTTATGATGGGCAGCATATGCTGTGATTGTGAAACACACGGGGCACTTCACTACATGATTTCATGGTGAAATTTGTTATTTTCCAT
Organism: Romanogobio albipinnatus; assembly: GCA_023566225.1. NCBI lineage: Eukaryota > Metazoa > Chordata > Actinopteri > Cypriniformes > Gobionidae > Romanogobio > Romanogobio albipinnatus. The sequence continues at coordinate 12,715,850 of CM042254.1, forward strand.
GTTAATCTGGTCAGTTTTGATCAAGAACAATCCACTGTGGCTTTAAATCAGCGTGAGCAGCGCGGCAAAAATAGACTCGGCGCCGAAACGATCGCGGCACTGCTGCTTCTGCTCCTGCTCCTGCGATGCGATGAGCTGCCGCGCCGCCTCTGCGTGCGATGTGAATGCTCTAATCTGTTAACATGGGCGCCGAAAAAAATATGCGCTGCTTACGCCCTGCTAACGCGCCTGCCACACTAAAATCAAGCACGAGAATTGACGAGTCCCTAGTGTCAACGTTACTGTGTGTGTTGCACTGAATATTTTTATTGCTGGGTGCCTGGGTGGTGGTTGTTGTTACAATAGTGTGACTGTAATTACGGATTAATATTTGCACAGGAGTTCATGAAGTGCCCTGTCTTAAGTGTTTTTTTTACACACAGTAAAAAGCTCTGTGTTCACTGCTGGAAAAAGTTGGCTTAGTTGGTTATTATTGCTCTATATAATTTCAAATGGTTCTAAAGCAGAGCGAAGAGAAACATTTCTCATTCAAAGCACTGAAAGCAGTGATTTATGTTTTCTTTTTCAGGTTTGAAAATGCCATATCCAATACCCTATACCATTCAATTTTATTTTATTTAATGACATTTATGTCAAAGATACAGGAGAGTGATAATACACACATAGCAGCCAATAAAATCTGTTGTTCAATATCTGACTCCTTGTATTGCCTCATGACTGATTAAAAATTTGCCTTGTTGTGTGCAGTAGAATTTTGATGCATCGCAATACATCGTAGAATCGAATTGAATCGAATCGTTACCTGGTGAATCGTAATCGAATCGAATTGTGAGGGCAGTGCCAATGCACACCCCTATCGCACACCCCACCCATACCACAGATTTGAAAGATGTTGGTGCGAACTGCAGCCTCACTTCACCGCACAAGTGTAAAATCTGACACCAACATTGCAAGCGTGGCTTAACACCCCCTAACTTTATTGATCGAAAATTTGCTCATATCAGCACATAGACTCACAGGCACACTCAAACAGAGCTAATAATAATTAGTTAAATGCAAAACCGAAAGAAAAAGCAATTCACAAGCGCGTATTGAACCGTGAATGCCGTACCGAACGTTCAATATTATATTGAGAATTGTGGCATCCCTAGTTTCTACGCTGCTGGGTCACTAGAAAATGGGAACAAATCTAAAAGTAAAGGTCTGTGCTGGTAAAACATAAATAATGTTAATAAATGTTTTAATAAATATTTAATACATAAAACATTTTAAATTATCTTATTTTAATTTAAATAAAAGGTTAAATATAAAATATGTAATCAAATCAAATCAAATAAATGTTCTCTTGGACAGAAAGAGAGAAAAAAAACACACACAATCACTTGCTTCTACAAGTGACACAACATGGCAGTCTAACAAGACAGTATGCGTTAGGGATGGGGCCGATCCGATCCAGTATCGGTATCGGGACCGATACCAGCGTAATTCACGTATCGGATTTTCCCGATCCAACCTGCGGAGAAATCCGATATCCACGAGCCATGTCTGCGCTTTAACGTTGTCTGCTGAAATGACTCCAAACGTGATTCCCGCCGGCTTGTCAGCTAGCTGGCTGCAAATTATGGAATGGATTTCCTGAATGGAGGCGCGGCTCAATGAGATACAGAGTTATGAGACTCCCCCGCTCAGGAAATCCATTCCGCAGTTTGCAGCCAGATAGCAGTATAACATTGAGCAGCATTGTGGCTAGCCAACATGTCAGCTGTGTGGAAATACTTCACACTGGACCGGAGAGCAAGATAATGTTTGCTAAACCGTAATTCAGAGAGGTGGAAGCTCCCTTGCGTCGTACAACACAACAAACGCAATCAAACATTTAAAAAAACAGACAAGTTCAGACAAGACTAGGGTGACATTTAAAAGATGATAATCAGGGCTTGACATTAACAATCAATCATTCTGAATATGTAACACTCACACTAGCCACTTTGAACTTATTATGGTCTTCTCAAAAGCCATCTGTTATAATCGCGTTGCGCATTATAACCAATCACATGTGTTTCTATTGAGTTTATGAAGAAGATAATCAGAGGCGTTCAGATTAGCGGAGTTTAGTCAGAGCGCGCGCCGCTCTCACTCGCTGAATCCTACACTCAAAGCAGAGATTAACGTGCGATGTACGCAGGAGATTCATTCATCATACAGTGAAAATAGTTTCAAACAAACACAGCAGAACATAGCGCATCTTATATGACCGGCATAAAGATGGCTTGACGTTCGCAAATTTAGGGACCGTCTCTAAAGTTACATAAAACATTATAGGCTTTACACATTTTTTAACTTAAATGGCATTTGAAGAGAATGACTTAGTCATAAAACTGACTGTAAAGTGTTCATCTAGGTGTCAGGTATGATGCACACCTTTTGGTTTTTTAATATTGAATAAAATAAACTGTCAAATCATAGGAAAATATGCTTTATTTCACTAGGATACTGTATGGGCTCTTACACAAAATATGCTAGATTTAAATGTGTCATAGCTGATAGAACACTGATGAGAATATTGCTTGAGAATATATTTACAGAGATAACATTAGAGATTAGAGATATAATATTAGAGATTTATGCATTATGCATTGCCATTGACGACGGCCATTATAAGGAAGGAAATTACACAGAATCTATCTTAAAGTGCTTCGAACTGCTTGATTTATTTTTTTGTTTGTTGATTTTCAAATATAAATTGATAACAGTGATAATTTGGGTCACTATTATCATGATGTGAAATTTCCATACCATTTCATCCCTAATACGTACATAACATACTTACATGTTGAGAGGAGTTTATTTCAGCATCATATAAAATCAACAATAATGATAATAATATTAAAGCAAACACAGCTCTGGTTTCGGAATAATATCGGTATCGGCCGATATCCAAATTCAGCTATCGGGATCGGATCGGAAGTGAAAAAATGTGGATCGGTGCATCCCTAGTATGCGTGCCTGTTTGTTTCAAGTAAAGGTGTGTATGAGTCTGAATGCAAACAAAAATCAAAGCTACAGGAAGCAGCATGGAGGAGGATGCATTGTATCATCAAAGAGTAGCTCTTTCTCTCTAACACACACACACACACACAAAACCACACTAACACTGATACTGCTGTGAAAGTCAGCTGATGCTTACAAATGTGTCCAATATGCGCACACAGCAGTCGACGTGAGTAAAAATGTGAGTATTGAGGACGTAGATAATGATTAGCCATGTTCAGTTTCACAGCTGCTTGTGTGTGTGTGTGTGTGTGTGTGTGTGTGTGTGTGTGTGTGTGTGTGTGTGTGTGTGTGTGTGTGTGTGTGTGTGTGTGTGTGTGTGTGTGTGTGACGATCTGGCTGTGTCTAAAAGCGGGGCTAGTTGATTGATCATCTGCAGTAGTGAAAAGCAGGTTACTGCAGCAGCTAACGAAAACACACACACCCGCTCGCCCTGCTCCATTACGTTCTCCCTTCCCCCTCCACCTCTATCCTCCATGTTCTAGTTTTTTTCTGTCCTTCTTCCTATCATTTCTATTTTCACTAGTTCCCTGTTGAAAAGACAAGCACTGCTGGTCAACAGTGCATCATGGTGCGTTTTGGATGCTGGTATGTTGGTGTCCTTAAAGGTACAGTCTTCTTAAAGGGACCATTCACCCAAAATACCGTAAATTCTGTCAATATAATCACCTTCATGTCGTTCTCAACCTGTATGACTTTCTTATACTTAAAATACATTTACACTACCCTTCAAAAGTTTGAGGTTGGTACGATTTTTTTAAATCGTCTCGTGTTCAACAAGACTGCATTTATTTGATCAAAAACAATACTATTGTGAAATATTATTATCATTTATAATATAATAAATGTTTTCTATCTTAATATATACTTTTAAATATAATTTAGTCCTGACTCCTGTGATGGCAAAGCTGAATTTTCAGCATCATTACTCCAGTGTACAGTGTCACACAATCCTTCAGACATCATTCTAATATGCAGAGTTGGAGCTCAAGTAACATTTCTCATTATTATAATGAGTGTTATAATGTTGGAAACAGTTGTACTGCTTAATATTTTTGTGGAAACCTAGATTTTTTTTTTTTTTTTTTAAGTTAAAAGGACATTAATGTATAAATGCATTTACAGTTACCTTTGTTACCTGAATAAAAGTATCAATTAAAAAAATCTTACTGATCCCAAACTTTTGAATGATAGTGTGTATAAAAAAGGGACAATTTGTTATCAGTCACTTATGGAAAAGAGCAGTTCGGACAAAAAAGACTTTTGCGTTCCACGTATGAAAGTGGGCAATACAGGTATGGAACAACAAGTAAATTATGACATATATTTCATTTTGGGTGAACTAGTCCTTTAACTAGCTTAACCAGCAAGCCCCACTTTTTCAATCACAATGCTGATGCTAGTGGACCAGCATTTTGCCAACCAAACCAGCACTAACCAGTATAAATGAGCTTTTCAGGATTTTCACTCCATTGTAGATTCTTCAGCCTCTCATCTCCTTCTCATCCAGTCCATACATCTTTCCACATCAACCAACACCTCTCTCTCTCTCTCTCTCTCTCTCTCTCTCTCTCTCTCTCTCTCTCTCTCTCTCTCTCTCTCTCTCTCTCTCTCTCTCTCTCTCTCTCTCTCTCTCTCTCTCTCTCTCTCTCTCTCTCTCTCTCTCTCTCTCTCTCTCTCTCTCTCTCTCTCTCTCTCCTCAAATTTTCCAATATTTCAAAGCCCAGGGGAATGGAGTAATGGAGTCACATGACCCTGCCCTTCTTTAGAACTGCAATACTACAACACACCCTCCTGTCTCTCTCTCTCTGCTTCCCTGTGAGGTGACATTTCAGACGTGCCCTGATGGTTGCTCCCTACAGTGCTGCTGTGATCCGCCCTGTGTTTGAGAATCCATGTGTGTGTGTGTGTGTGTGTGTGTGTGTGTGTGTGTGTGTGTGTGAGTGCGTGTGCTCATTAAGACATGAGGGAACCAGTGTCCAACCAGACCTCTGCTGTGTACGTAGTGTTGGTTAGCACAGAGACTTCCAGAGGGGGTGTCTTTCACTGGGCTAATTTAGGCCATGCGAAAAGTAAATCTTTTAGCATACATGTTACGATAATGTGCAGTCATAAGGCAATCAATGGATCTATAATCTATTTTACATACAAGCTAAGAGCTTAAAAAGGCTATGGACAATGCAAATACAAATGACTCTTTTAATTAATCAGTCAAAAAGAGCCACTCCATTTTGAATGTTCAGTCCTTCACTGAACATGCAATTACACAAAAATATTTGACATGAGAACGCCACCATCGACCAAACAGTATCACGCATTTCAAAGAGCGCTTTAATAATTATTTATATTGACTCAAGCAGCTCAAATTATATTTAATTTGGTCTCTGAAGTTTGTATACAAAAGCAATGACATCAGACATCATGCAGTGAGTGTGTTTGTTTAACTCACCCAGTGAGCACGACTACAAAGTCCATCACGTTCCAGCCGTTTCTCAGGTAGGAGCCCTTGTGGAAGGCAAATCCCAGCGCAAGAATCTTAATGCCCGATTCAAAACAGAAAATAGCAATGAAATAGGGCTCTGTGTCATCCTGCGAGAGAAAGAAAACACACAGTGCCTGTATTTATTAACAAGTGACTCTTAAATTGTCATGTGCATGCTTGAACAGAAAGGAGCAGATACAATTATGTTTATATGGCAGTTAAACTACTCCTTTACTGTGTGTGTGTGTGTGTGTGTACCTGGTATTCCCTACATTATGGGGACCAAATTAGGTACATAATACGTTAAGTCCCCTCAAGAATTAAGTGTTTTAAAATTCTAAAAATGCATATAGTTTTCTGTGATGGGTAGGTTTAGGGGTAGGGTTAGTGTAGGGGGATAGAATATACAGTTTGTGCAGTATAAAAATCATTACGTCTATGGGAAGTCCCCATAAAACATGGAAACCTGTGTGTGGTTTATGAGGAAACAAATGTGTATAATGACATAGGTATTACAATGTAACGTAAACATGGTTTATGATGACACTGTGTCTTCGTAAACTATGTCTTCTTTAAAAAAAAAAAAATGCAGAACGTTTTCTGTGATGGGTAGGTTTAGGGGTAGGGTGGGGATAGAATATTGTACAGTATAAAAACCATTACGCCTATGGAGAGTCCCTGTAAACCACATATTCAAGAATGTGTGTGTATTTAACCTACTTGATCATATTTTATGGACAAATTTGTGCCAAAAGTGTAAACCTGACAAAATCACCCAGGACGTCCTCATTTGTAAAAACAGTATAAAGATAAAGTTAACTTTATTTAAGTAAATATTGTACAAATTCAGAAAGTTTTCTGTTAGGGTTAGGTTATAGTTTTATAACTAGTTGTATATAAAAACAATAGAAGTCTATGCAATATCCCCATTTAGATAGTTAAGTAAAAAAAAAAAAAAAAAGTGTGTGTGTGTGTGTGTGTTCCTGTTAAATCTTATATTATGAGTCCCCATGAGGAAAACAGCTTATAAATCATACTATGATGTTTTTGGAAAATATAAAAATGCAGAAAGTTTTCTGTGATGGGTAGGTTTAGGGTTAAGAGATAGAAAATACAGTTTGTACTGTGTAAAAATCATTATGTCTATAGAATTTCCCCATAAAACATGAAAACAACACAAAAACATAAGTACCCGTTTTTTTCATGAGGACAGCCTTAACCAATGTCCTCATTAATATAGTGAACCCAACATGTGTGTGCATGTGTGTGTGTTGCACTTTACCAGTCGTTCTGAAAGTGGAGTTTTGTCTCCATCTGGTAAGTGTTGTTCAAGAGCCAGTACGATGCAGTTGGCAATGATGGTGGTCAAAATCATCCACTCAAACGGAGTAAGAAGCAAAGTTAAGGCTCATATCACACATATTTACATTTCTGTATTGTATTTGTACCTTAATAATAAAATCACAAAGCAATCATAAAAAATGTATGAACTTTGCAACGTTACAAAAATAACCTGTCAAAATATAAAATGTATTATACTATAATATTATGAGAAATTACATTAAGGAATACATATTACAACAACAACAACAACAACGAATCATATACATATAAAGATGCCCGCTTGCAGAGTTTGGATAAACCATGTGCGTCCAAGTGTAAGTGATGCAGAGCTGTAGACTTGGGCTCACACATGTACAAAAATAAACACACACACACACACACACACACACACACACACACACACACACACACACACACACACACACACACACACACACACACACACACACACACACACACACACACACACACACACACACACACACACACACAGTTGGCTGCAGGGCTGTATTAAACAGATGAGTGTGGACAGATTCAGCCTAGCTGTAATAGAGCACTCATTATCCAGTTACTGTGTGTCTCTTTACCAGCTGCCACTGGCACCGATACCACACACACACACATACACACACACACACTCAGCACTTGTCATAACCGCTTATGTCATGCATGTGACACACACACACACACACACACTCAGCACTTGTCATAACCGCTTATGTCTAGCATGTGACAAACACACACACACATGCAGTCCTTTTGATGACTGCTACACACTTTGGTAATATTTGAAGATGATTAATAACATGAATAAACATGTCTTCATTAAACTATATGACAATCAGACATTTACTGTAGTTCATACATTCAAACTATTAGAAATGTCATGAAACTTTGATACTACACTGCAGGAGACTCGACACAGTGCTTGACTCTTGCATTGTCAATACAAGATCTGGGCCAAAAGTTGATGCACCTCTTTATGGAAATAAATGTTGTGATGTCTTATTTCCATCAAGAGGTGCATCAATTTTTGGTCAAGATCTTGTATTGACAATGCAAGAGTCAAGCACTCTGTAAAGTCTCCTCCAGCACATCCCAAATGCACTTTCCATGGATTTAAGGTCTGCCAATTCATGTGAAAATGATTCTTCATGCTCCCTTCCAATCATTCTTTCACAGTTTGAGCCGGATGAATCTTGGCATTGTCATCCTGGAATATGGCCATGACGTGTCTTATTACATGGTTGTTTAAGAAATGAAAAGCTACACAATCAATCAATTAGGGTTAAAAGAACTATTACCAAACATATAACATGCTAGAAACATAATAATCACTGCAATAATGATCCAATCATTGATCCTTAAGCATTTGCCTGTTTAAATCCAAACAGCTACTTTTTTATTGGCCGGACAGTGTATGTGTATATGCACTGTATATATTTAATATATTTCTATACATTGCAAAAATTGTTTCTTAATCAGTATTTTGTCTTGTTTTCTAGTAAAAATATCCAAACATATTTTTAAAATAAGTTCAGCATTCCAACTTTGTGAATATTCATAGTGAATTCTCGATGGCATGAGTCTGAACCAATGAAATGTAATTTTCAAACCCATGCTGATAAACGCAACGATTTTACTCATGCTGACTGACACATCCGAAGGTTTTTTAATAGAGAATTTGAGAATGGTTTTACAAGTGGGTACAATCTTTGTAGGATGAACAAATAATGTTTTTTGTCATCACATTAAAAATAACATTTAGTAATAAATATTTAAAGATTTGAAGTGCTGGAAAAAGTTGTGTGAAGCACTTGAAAGTCCTTGAAAAGTGCTTGAATTTCACTCTCAAAAGGCTGTACGAACCCTGAAATCCCACAATGCCACAATCCCATGGTTACAGTTAGCATTACTACATTAAATCCACGGTAAATGTTGGTGATTTGTGGACTGGAAAGCCTTCTATAACTTTTTCATTCATGGCACAATGTTTTTCCTAGTTTCCACGTCAGCTCTGTTTGAGCTGATGTGGTTTATAACAGAATTCTGCATTGAATTTTAATGCTTCTCATTAGATCTTGAATTCAGATGCTTTCTCACTGGATTTCCCAGCGCTGTGTAGTAACAGTGTTGTGTGATCAAAGATCGGCCCGCGAGTACCCGTTCTGAGCTCATGCTGCGCTGTCTATTATTACTTCGAGCTGATAAACTGTCCGAGCAGCTCAAATGAATAACACAGTTTCGTTCCGCTTTCGTTTGCTGTTTCTCATATGCAACAGAAATGGCAGCTCTATCAGTTGGGCTGATCACCAGTGCAAAATTTAGTCGTACCGGCAGAAAAAAAAATTCATTTGGTCGCAATCTAAAGTCCTGCATATGAACATAGAACCTGAATTCACCTCAATCTGTCTGTGTACTGCATGTAAACTGTTCAAAGTACATCTGTTATTTTGTGGCGCGAAAAGAGCAAACACAGACCACTTAAGGAAACAAGCTCACATCATGACTAAGTCCTTACACACACACTCATGCTTATTTATTTAGAGCTCATTGAAGTCACCAACACACAGTTAGCTCAGGGCTAACAAGGCTAGCAGAACAGTGCATGCTGGGAGACTTAAAAGTGGTATCCATGGCAACCACTCGAGTGCTGAAGTGAGCATGTGCAGAGCGGTTGTTCTGAGAAACGAAATGTGAGCATTTGTGCAAACCCTTCACGGCAGAAACCACAGACAGAGATGCTGCAGAGTGCTGCACACTAAACTACTAAACATTCCCTTCTCATTCCAACAGTCTTCTACATCTGCTTATGTATCTACCTACTAATTGTGCAGTTGCACGGCGATGATGGTTGTTCCAGAAAAAAACAGAAAGCTGTCTGCAGCTCATAATGTGCCCTTAATAATTCACATCTCAATTTTAAGACTCAAGGGTGAGAGAGAGACAACAAGGGTGATTGAGAGAGAGAAGGGAAGAAAAATAAGACAGAAGGACAACAGCAAGAATGTAGATGTATTTAAATGAGGATGAGGAAGAAAAGAAAAGGAAAGGCAGGGAGAGCTGGCAACAGAGAAAGAGAGAGAGAGAGGCAGAAGAGCTGTGAAATGGAGAGTTGGCCAGCATGTGAGAGAGTCTACTGCATCTCTCCATCAGCAGTTTAAATGTGTATTAGACTAATAAGAGGTAGTGATGGTGCCAGGTCCCTCTTTCAATCTCTTTTGCTTTAATTAAAAAGTCTGCGCACAGATCCAACACAGCCAAAGATATACAATGTTATCCTCCTATATACGGTGTACATATTTGTCTCTTCTTCTCACACACATGCACACGTAGTTAGATAACAGTAATATTAATAATAATAAAAATGAAAATATCTTAACCAGATTTTTTTTAGCCTTAAATTATGATAAATGTACTTATTTCCAGAGAATACAGCTTAAATTATGTTTTGGCAATTTATTCTTATTTTAAGCAGGAATCCTAACACAATTGAGTGGTTTATGCTTAAAATAAGAAAAACAACAACTACAACAGTTATTATTATTCAATATTAAAGGCCGACCGATTCATCGGTTTTGAAACGGGTCTGTTGGCATGATATAGCACGAGAGCGGCCTCTAGAGGCGAAAAAAACAACAACTCACGTGTGTTGTTTACCACGAGCCGACAAAAACATAAACAAAGCAGAAACGCATTCATTTTATATTAGATAATTTCCTTCTAAAAAAGCAGACTGTTTGGATCTGTATGAAATGGTAACACTTTACAATAAGATTCCATTTGTAACATTGACTAAGGTTAATAAATGCTGTGGAAGTATTGTTCATCGTTAGTATGTTAATTTCAACATTAAATTGTTTGAATTTTTATCTGTTAACCTTGGTTAATGCACTATGAACTAACATGAATGATCAAGGTACAATTGTATTGCTCATATTAATACATGCTGTAAAAATGTATGCATAATGCATATAGTTCATGTAAGCTAATACATGCATAGGGACTTGCATAGTGTTACCTATGAAATGTACATGCATGTTTCTAGGTTATAGATAAAGAAACAAATTTGACCTGTAATATTTTAATGTTTAAATCATTTTCTGAAGAATTTATGTTGGAACTTCTCATTTTAATATTCATTTATATGTTTTTAATTTAGCACATTTTCAAAGTTCAGCACTGTTTTAATTATGTTTTTTTTTTAAATCCAGTATCCATTTTAAAAACTATCGGACGATTAATCGGTTATCGACAAGTGTGGTCCAACCTAGTTATCGGTATCGGTAAAATCCACTATCGGTCGACCTCTATTCAATATGTTTAAATTTTAACCAAATTTAGTGGTTTATGCTTAAATAATTTATTTTCCATATGAAATAATAACAACAACATTATTATTATTATTTCTATTTATTTCAACTATCTTCTAAAGGGCAATTTTTTCCAGCTTTTTTTTTTCAGCTTTAAAGTCATAAGCACTTTTTATCTAACCCTATTCTAATTCTCTATGTGCTTTTTTAGGTGTCCTTAAAACCTTCCCATGACTACCGTTTTTTGTCCCTACAAGCACTTTTCCATCACCTCACACACACTACAATACTGTACACTCCCTCCCATGCAAACACTGCATTATCAAGCATCAGCATAATGACGCTTGACTGCTCACAACTAAAAACTCCATATTATATTATCCAGAGGATAGAAGAGACATCTAAAACAATCAGTTAGCCCTCCAGGCTTCAGAAACTTTTCATGGGCATCGTTTAAAGGACAGCAAGTCACATGACCTACATTGTCTGCACTTCCCATTACGTCATTGTGCATTTCTATAAAGTTGAACTCAACTTTGTTGTATTCGTAACAGCCCTGGTTGCCAAACTGTAACTGAAAAGGACTGACCTTTAGTTACGCAGTTTTAGTTTGTGTGTAAATATTTAATTTGAAAAACCAAGTTCAAATGAACACTTCTGCCACTTCCTGCGAGGAATCGCATTGAGAACTTCATTGTAAATTTGACCTTTGAGTTGACAGCACTTTGTTAGTTAGTGACAAGAATTACACATCTTGTACCTGCATGTGTTTATATTGACATATACTGAACGTGTTGGGTTTCTGCGCTGTAGATTTGAGCTGACGGTGTGCTTTAGGGGGGAACGGAGCTGATGAGATGCACACATTTCAAATGAAATAAAACAAACAACCTTACAAATTAAATGAAAGAATCCACAAGAGTCAGCAAGGGCTTTCGCCAGCTCGCTTGCCTCATTTACCCATTCTCTTTGGCACACTGTGGTCTTCCTGTCTCCATCTTTGCATTTTCCTTACCACTTCGATTGCTCAGTTTTTCCTGCAGAGGGACCTGAAGCCAGTGTGTGTGTGTGTGTGTGAGAGAGATCCATCATGCTAAAAAGCCTTCAGTTATGAATTCCCCCTCCTGTTCCATATACGCTACGCTAAAAATAGATTAAAGAGTCTGCTCCTCTCCTCCTTTAAAACCCATTTCTTTCACTCTATTGCTCTTTTTCTGTATTTTATTATTTTTGACGTTAAATTCTACTGCATCATGCTGCGTTCGGGTCTTTAGAGGTCTAAGTGACTCTTGATTCACAGAGATTTGTCCGTTGCTCCACCGTCTTAGCGCCCTCTTCTCTCATTTCCCCTCTCTCTCACTCTAACGCTCTCTCTATAGCTTTCTTCCTCCATCATGGATTCCTTTAATGGTTTTCATTGCAGTAAGCCTGTGTTAGACACTGAGCTGACTGCTGGATGCTAACTGCACGCACATGAGGGCTGTTTTACTGATGCAATATGCAGAAAGATCCTGATTCTGCAGCTGGAGTAACATTACAATACCAACACACTCATATAAACAGTGTGCTCTAATACATCTAAAACAGGGACAGTTCAACTAAAATTTAAATTCTGTCACCAGTTATTCACACTCATGTCACTCCGAACCTGTGTGACATTCTTCTACATTCTTCTATAAAAACACAAAATATAATTTTTCATAAATGTCCAATAACCAATGTTGGTTTGGATCCCATTGACTTTCATTTTATGAACAAAAACAGTGAACTATCCCTTTACTGCTCTAGATTTGACTTGAACAGAGAGGTGGTATCAATATCTGATTGACATTAGCCAGTAAAAGGTATTAAAGGGATAGTTCACCCAAAAATGAAAATGACCCCATGATTTACTCACCCTCAAGCCATCCTAGGTGTGTATGACATTCTTCTTTTAGATGAATGCAATTGGAGTTCCTGGCTTTTTCAAGCATTATAATGGCAGTGAATGGCAGTCCAAAAATTGAAGCTCTAAAAAGTGCATCCACACGGCACCGGGGGGTTAATAAAGGCCTTCTGAAGTGAATCGATGGGTTTGTGAAAGAAAAATATCCGTATTTAAAACTTTATAAAGTAAAATATCTAGCTTCTGGCAGACCGTCTTCTGTATTCAATAGGGGCGTGCCACAAGATCTCGCGAGACTAAACTGTGACGAGATTTCCCGTCGAGGTGAAAAGCGGTCTCGTGTCATATTGTCATGACCTGGTCATGACGAAGTGTGAGGGTGTAGTTAGGATAGAATATGCCAACGCTACGTTTACATTACGCCTCCACTCTAGTTTTGCTTTTTATAGAAATAAAAACAATTTCATTCAGGTGGATAACAGTCGCTTCAATTCCATCAGCTCATCCAGCAGGAGCTGTTCGAGTCGTACATAGTGCGCAGCACTGATCACATAACGAGAAGACATTGAGCAAGTGTTATGAGTGTGTTACGTGTTCGTGAAGCGCTCGCATTGAGCTTGTGTTACGAGTGTGTGACACATGTTGGCGGAGTATTCGTTGCGCAGCAGAAGCGTCCACCATTCCCTATTCACAGAATACACACGATCGCGAAATTGAAAGTGAAAATAAACGGGAGCTCGCATTCAAACGCGTTTTCAATACGTTACTGCAGTTTGAAAGCGGCTCCCTGAGGCACGAATATCTCCCAATATAAAAGCTATATCGTTGTAACCATCTCTTAGCTCTGAATCATGCATGGAGAAAAATGTGGTCTCTATTTGCACTTTGAATACTGAGTACTTTGATTATGGTATTATGGTTATTGTTTGCACTTAATATCTATGATCAATTTGTGGGAAGGAGTTCAGTTAGGAGGTCAAAAGAAGCTCATGTACAGTAAGATCTGAAGAGACACCTCAAGAGTCATACAGGAGAGAAGCCAGTCAGTTGAGTTTTTGGCAAAACTTTTACAGTGCTTGTTGTCTTTTACTGCATATGATAATTCATACTCAGAAAGTAGAACTGATATGACATTCATTACAAGATGAGTTAAAACATTTCAAATGCGCCTGCAAACTATTTTTCTAGTCATGTATTTATTCATCATTGATGATTTCTTAAAAATACTATGTAAAAATCTTGCCTCGTTTCGTCTCGTTCTCGTGATCCCAATCTCGTGTCTCGTGAGATAATTGTCTCATCACACCCCTAGTATTCAACTTACGAAAAAGTGTAACGCCTCTCGCTGTTCAAAACGCTTACGCTACGTCCGACGTCATAGTTACAACAGTTATGCTTTTTCCTTAAGTTGAATACAGAAGGCGGTCTGCCGGAAACTTTATAAACGTGTTAAATATGGATATTTTTCTTACAAAAACCCATCGATTCGCTTCAGAAGGCCTTTATTAATCCCCCGGAGCCGTGTGGTGGATTACTTTTATAATGGATGGATGGGCTTTTTGGGGCTTCAAAATTCGGGCTGCCATTCACTGTCATTATAATGCTTGGAAGAGCCAGGACATTTTTTAATATAACTCCGATTGCATTCGTCTGAAAGAAGAATGTCATATACACCTAGGATGGCTTGAGGGTGAGTAAATCATGGGGTAATTTTCATTTTTGGGTGAACAATCCCTTTTATTAGTTTCCATTCGCTGTAAATCTGTCCAAAGAAAGAAAGAAAGAACGCAGAGAGAACACAGACAATAGGAAAGATAATAAGAACACTTATGAATAATTGAGAACCAAAAAACTGATAACAATTGAACACCAAATCAGCATGATTTTTGAAAGATTATATATTTTTTAATTAACTACAACCCTGCAACTAAAACATTATCAGTTTTAGTTTTGTTTTGTTTTCTATGAACACTGACACAGAACTATTCTTTGGTCAGATTCCATTGCGCAATCCAAACACGCGTGTCAAACGTGTTGCTGCTGTACACAGAAACAGCAGTGCACACTATCCACCAGTGAGATTGGAAACATATATGTGTTTCCTGCCAGGGATCATATTGATCTGTTCTGGCTGAAGTTGTGTTTGTGTTGTGTTTGTGTTGTGATATTGATATAGACTGAATGGAAACAAATCCTTTGGTTTCAACCACAATTTCAAGCTGTTCTTCCATACAGCTGTGATCCGTGTTACTGTAACATTAATATAATTACCTGCTTACTTCCCATAACCTGCTGGAAATTGCCCAAAAAGATGTGTGAATTCATCTAATCCTATGAAAAATAAAATGTAGTTGTAATTATGAAATAAATTCAGCTGTACATTCTGGAATAGTGTAAATGAGGACTTACTTCTCTCCATCTCTCTCCTGTCTTGTTCTTCGACTTTTTCCTATACAAATAGTTGTTTTTATATTTTTAATCTGTCCTTTATTGCAAAATCTCACTAACTATATCATTCTGCATCTATTTCAGGAGTGCTAAAGGTTAGTTAACAGATGATTGCGGCCCTAATGTGCAGGGATGTAAAATGTGATTAATCTCAAATGAATATAGCAGAGACTGTTGCTTGTTGTCACAATGTTATCTCCAGGGAATATTTCTCAGGGTAGGTTTTAATCCCAGTTTCTGTATAAGCACATACCTTAAATTTTGACAAAAAAAATTAAAATTAATTGCCCAGGAACGAAGATACAGTTGGTGGGGAACTATATGGTCTAATTTGTCAATTGTCTATTATCAAGCACAAAACAAATAACTGAATCAGCTAAAATGTTAAAGGTATCATACAAAAATATTAAGATACTGTTTTAGCCAACATAAATTGAGTAATAAATGTACACTACCCTACAAAGTTTTTCATCAAGTTTTTCATCAAGTCTCTTATGCTCACTAAACCTGCATTTATTTGATTAAATATACAGTAAACAGTAATATTGTGAAATATTATTACAATTTAAAATGATCATTTTCTATTTGAATATAAAATGTAATTTATTCATGTGATGAATTTTCACCATGATTACTCCAGTCTTCAGTGTCACATGATCCTTTAGAACATGGGCGTCGGAACCATTTGTATGTGGGTGGGACAAGACCCACCCACTTTTTACGATCAATGATATTGGACCCACTCACTTTTATCGTCTCTAACATTCAGCACATGTCTGTTTACCTACCCCTAATCGATAAACACTTATTATTAAACACATGCTAGATGCTTTATTTCCACTTTTCTAATATTTTCTTCATTTTTATTGAAAATATTTGCCTTTCCGATCTGATATGTGATGGGAAAAGGGAGAAGATTGAGTTTGGCGAAAGGCAGACTCGAACCGCAGGTCAATTTGTGTCAATCACGCCGTGCATCTTACCCCTACACTACTGCCACTCGCGATGATACGGGGATTGCCGTAGTTTTGTCTTTCCGAACAATACGTTTAGCAAGAACCCACCCACATTTTTTTCGACGCCCATGCTTTAGAAATCATTCTAATATGCTGATTTAGTGCACAAAATGGGGTTTTGGTTTCCTTGCCACTGTTGCCTCTGGCTTGGCGTGCTCAGTTGGGGACACTAAATTTTTCAACTAAATATCCAAATAAATCTAATTATTAAACTAAATTAACCATATAAACTAAATTACTGATCTAATTACTGATCTAAAGCCCACACTGCCACTGTATGATAATTTAAATGAACTAATGACATCACCATTTTCTCCAGAATGGCTATACGGCTGAATAAAATTATGCTGCATTATTTTCCTGTTTAACACTGTAAAGCTGCTTTGAAACAATCTGCATTGTTAAAAGCACTATATAAATAAAGTTGACTTGACTTGACAAAAAAATGTCTTATTATTATCAATGTTGAAAACAGTTGTGCTGCTTAATATTATTGTGGAAACTGATATTTTTTCAGGATTCTTTGATGAATGCAATAGAAATCTTTTGTAACATTATATACTTAATGCTAAAATCAAAAAATCTTACAGACCATATATTTGATATCTTACTGACCCTATATTGAAGTTAATTTTAAAATAAATAAGATTTAAAAATTTAACAAAGCATATAAAACGTATGACAAGTTTAGTGGAGGACAGAACTAGCCCCCCTAATTCACTGCAAAAAGACACAGAAGAGTACTATTCAGTATCGCACACTTAGGGGTGTGCGATATTGGCAAAAAATGATATCTTGATATTTTCTGGTATTTTATCGATAACGACAATTAGACAATACTTTGCTGAGTGTGTTTATTGTGCTGGCACCTTGTCTGGTTTAGGACTGCTGTGGACAGCTGACTCCTAAAGGTTTTGATATTCTTCATATTCTGTGACATGGTCAGTTCACAGTTCACAAATATTTTTTTCCAATACGTTTCAATTTATTATTACCTTTTATGGGCATTTTTACCTTTATAAATGTTTTTTAAACCTAATTATATGCATGCATAATGTTTTGTGTCAATTTCATAAATTCAATCAAAATTAATTATATTAAAACACAATAGAACTGTTACCAATCAAATTAAATAATTCTCAATAAAATTAGTCTTTGCAAAGGACAGGAAACAGCATTTTCCTATCTTAATCAGCATTAATCTAAGTCATCGAATCATTGATTCAATTGATTCGTTCAAAAAGCGGATTCATTCATTAAGGAAACACCTCCGTGTTGTCAGTCATGTCGATTGTTTTGAACTATTTTCGGTGGCGAAATAGAGCAAAAACAGGCAATATGGTGTCTAAAATGCAAGTCACTTATTATTAACTTCTTGTTTAGTAAACTTGTTATCATGCTGATACCTGGAAAAAACTGCACTCTCGTGTGATATTGATTATTTATATTAAATTATATAAATTCAGATTAAATCACACAGTGAAAGTGTTCACTCTAATGAGCACCCACACTAGTCTAATCGACAAGATTAACCAGTAAACAGAACGTGGGAACAAAAAATTGTAATCACGTAGTGAATGCATGCATTCTCTGGGTGTACGTGAGGGATATACTCGATAATGTCAGATCAGACATTGTTAAAACAACAAATACGATATTATCGCAGACAATATATATCGCACACCCTTACGCACACTATTCAGTATGAGAGTCGGCTTTCAGTGAACACGTTTTGGATGTGTGCGCAGCACATAAAACAGCGTGCGAGTCTTGTGACTGAATGGTTTAAAATCACTTCTTCTATACGTGCGCTTTGGATGTGTGTGCGGCACAGGAAACAGTGCGAGTCTTCTTGCGCTTGAATGGTTTAAAATCACTTTTTCCCGTATGTGCACTTTGGATGTGTGCGCAGCACAGAAAACGGCACGTTGGACTTGCACTTGAACCGTTTAAAGTCATTAAAGTGCACACAAAGGAGTCGATAAGAGGAACTGAAATTTTAATTTTATAACAAGTATCCGATTCCTGACCTTAAGTATCTGATTCCAGAACTGGATTTTCGATTGTGTATATGAGGACAAGAGAATCATGGGTGTATGTATATGTTTCAGATATAGCAGACATTCACTCAACATTTCTGTCATAAAGGCCGTGACTCCATTTTCATATTTATAGTCTGTCCGTCATTTGGACATGCCTCCTTTTCACTCACTCTCTCCACTTAAATTCCTTTCAAAGTTCCTTTTTAAAGTCTTTCTGCATCTTCTCAGTAAACACCAAATACTAATTTCTTCCATTTCCTCTTTCTCTCTTTAAACGTAAAATCCGGTACCTTTCACACCCTGACATCTGCATGTTTCTCTCTGCCTGTCTGCCCTCTATTAAAAAGCCTTTTTTGCTTATTCCACCCTGTTTTCTCTCCACTCATCCTCGTCTTATCTTTTATCCTTCCCATTCAGCCTTCTATCCTTTCCCTCTTGCATTTCGCTTCCTTCTCGTTCTCTCCTTCTCTCGCTCTCGTTTGAGAGTGCTGCACATCAATCATACAATCTTAATTCAGTCAGAGTGCTACTGCCGCCTCAGCATTTCTGCAGAGAGAGAGAGAGAGAGAGAGAGAGAGAGAGAGAGAAGATAGAGGGAAGAAAGAACATAAACAGTGGCAGAACAGACGGAGAGAGAGCCCCTAGTGAGAGAAACTGAAATGGAGAGTGTGAGAAAGAAAGATGGGGGTATAAACAGAGAAGAGGGAGAATGAGAAAACGGGAAATGCGGCGAGGTGTCAGAACTGAGGGTATAGGGGAAGGAAGAGATAGAGTATTTATTTTAAATTTTTTGCTTGTCTGCAAGTGGGCTTCAGGAAGTAGATTATCATCAACTGGCTTAAAAACCACAACAGCGACCAAGTGTTTGCATATCATACAACAGACATAAAAATAAATACTAATTTTTAGAACACACATAAAAAACACACCCTGGCCAGACTGAGCGAGTTGTGGGTCTATCGACAGTAACTGCAAAAAAAATAAAATTAAAAAATAACAATAGTGTGTGTGTGTGTGTGTGTGTGTGTGTGTGTGTGTGTGTGTGTGTGTGTGTGTGTGTGTGTGTGTGTGTGTGTGTGTGTGTGTGTGTGTGTGTGTGTGTGTGTGTGTGTGTGTGTGTGTGTGTAATCGTATATATGATTTATGAGAACACAAAAATAATGGAATGTGTATTACAACTTAAACATGGTTTATAAGGACACTTCCTGTCTTAAATGTTTTTTTTTTTTTTTTTTTTTTTAAATGCCAAAAGTTTTCTGTGATGGGTAGGTTTAGGGATAGAATATACAGTTCTTACATTTTGTACATCCCCCAAAAAATTAGGGACAATACATGAAACTGAAAAATGTATATTAGATATTATCAAAAGGCTGAAATATATAGTGTGCTTTTGATTAGATCACTATTTGGCCTTTAGTGCAGCCACACAGTACATGTTCTCCATATATTTCCGGTATGAATACTGTCCACATTGGACTACATGCATTACATTACTGTGGCCAGGCACTGAGAGTTCTTTCTGTTTTATAGAGCTTCTGTATTGATCGGAGCAACAGCAAACACACAATATGCCACCGAGCACAACCCGCCACAGTGAGGCTACATCAGCATTACATGACTTAAACATATCAACACTTTTATTTTTTTAGTAATTGCATGTTTATTGTACTTCAGAGCTACAGAAGTACTTGGATTTTAGCCATTAAGAACTGCAAGTGTCCAGTATTTGTAACAGTAATACATATTTATCCATGTCAATACCCCTGCGTTGTGCGATCAGCAGAGAATACCGTAACATTTTGGCTCCCGGGCTGAACTGAACTCTCTGAGCTTCAGCCAAGTGAAGCAAGTGCTGATGGGACTTGATGGAATGTCAATGGCCCAATGCAATCTGGGAGATCTACTGCAAACCGGTGGGGCGCACCTGCGTATGCGAGTGTATGTGCGTAAGGCGTGCATGTCAGCAAGGCCAGACCTTGATAAGAGAGGCTAAAAGCTTGCAGTCTCAGCACCGCAACTTCTAAATTGTCCCATGGGAGATTTAGGACCCGGGGGGAAAGTCAGAGCTTGCACAACCCACCCTCCGAATGAAAAGAAAAAAAAAACATCCCCAATCCACTTCTCATTTAGAGGAGTGAGAAAAATGCTTGGGTCAGAGGGAAAATGACTCACGGATCAATGAGGGGTATTGATAAGTTAAGACTACAGCATGTTTGTTGATAAGGTGTATCCGTGTTCTGAACAATCCACTGTGACCCGTAATAACCCCAGTTATGAAGCAAAAAACAACAACATCAATAATATTTTAACAGCAATAGTTATATATTGAACTATTAATGATTCAAATTTTTATTTTTATTAAAATTTATTACAGATTATTTGTATCATATTTTGATAACCAGATTATAATTTTCTATTAAAGGGGTCATTAATTCTATTAATGGATTTTTTTTTTAATGTTCCTTGAATTTCACTTATAATGCTAACATTTTTGCAAAAACAACAACAAGAAAAACAAAACAAATATATATGCAGAAAAAATATTTATTTTCAAACTTCATTTTGACCCTCAGTCTGAAATGATCCTTTTTTAAGCAGTGACTCCTATAAGGTTTGTCAGTAAATGGCTGTGACAAGCAAGAGCCGCGAGAGAGCGACACGTCACACCGGTCTCGGATCTCTCACGGAGGAGCTCGGACGCATAAAAGGAGGAGCGACGACAGTGAAGGACGAGAGAGGACCAGGCCTGGACTTTACGTTGTTTTGTTTACGTTGTTATGTGTGTGCGGCAGTCATCCGTAAGGGGCTTCCGCTTTTACTTTCAGTTTGCTTATTTATTTATTAAAGGCTTGTTAAACGTTCGCCAGTTCCCGCCTCCTTCTTCCCATATCTACAAACTGTATTACATTGGTGCCGAAACCCGGGAGGAAGGACAGACATGCTGTCGCAGAGCACTCGCTGCTGAGGGGGATCGCGGTGCTGAGGAGGTCGGGCAGCGCGGAAGAGTGAAGACCGCGAGTGGCTGCCCAAGGCAGTGGTGCTGGAGCGAGTGAAGACCCGGTGGGACGGAGAGCTCACTGCCGTGCCCCTGGTTCGAGGTGGTGTGGCTACCGCCCTAGAAGGAGCGGAGGAGTCACCGGCGTTCTGTTGGCCGGAGCCTGCTACCATCCGCCATGACGGGGAGGAGCAGGGAGCGCGGGACTCGATGCCGGCTGCCCTCAACAGGAGGAGCCACCGCCGGCCACCAGGGAGAGCCTCTCGGCTGGCTGAGGACTGAGCGGCAGTGTGTCAGGGAACCGGACCAGGATTTTTTTTCTCTCCTCTTTCTCGTCTCTGTCGCTCCTCATGCTTCCAGCTCCTTTTCTCTCGTCTCGTCTGTCCTTACCCCCAGGTGTGCAGCCGCCGAAACTGGTCCCAGGGGGGAGTAGAGCGCAGTCTCGTGGGGTACCCCCCGGCCTGCGAGAGGCGATGGGGGTATGTGACAAGCAGGACGAGCGAGAGCCGTGAGAGAGCAATGCGTTACTCCTCCTTTTATGCGTCCAAGCTTCTCCATGAGAGATCCGAGAGGAGTGACGGCAGTGAAGGACGAGAGAGGACCAGGCCTGGACTTTACGTTGTTTTGTTTACGTTTTGTTATGTGTGTGCGGCAGTCATCCGTGAGGGGCTGTTATTTTTACTTTTAGTTTGTTTATTTATTTATTTATTAAAGGCTTGTTAAACGTTTGCCGGTTCCCGCCTCCTTCTTCCCATATCTACGAACTGTATTACAACGGCAGAGTGATTGACTAACATCATTGCATCATGGAAACAGTCTCAATGCCCACATGAGTAATGTGTTTCGAAAACATTATCCATTTACAGATAAAGCATTATGATAACATTTACATAGGTTTTGTGAAGCAGCTGCTGGAGCGTTCACACTTGTAATTTAGATGCGGGGTTAGCACCGCTTTTTACCCAGGGTTATGAAACCCTGCTCTGGAGTGCCAAACTTGTACAGTGTGAAACGATGTGGTGTTAGAATGTGATGCAACTAGATGCTTAGCAACCGAAGACCAATCATGTTCCTTTTATTCACATGCTTTGGGCAGTCACGGAAACACAGTGCGATGTATAAACAGTCGTTTCTGCATATGATAGGAAAAATGCCAAACAGCGATGGAAAGCGTGAAAGTTGGAGTTTCATTCTTACATTTATAATTGGAAAGGTTCACTGAGAAAAAAACTTGATATTACAGTCAGCTATATGAGGACACGCATTGCTAGAGCCTTTATGTAAACAGATCACGTGCTGCGTTTGTCCAGTCAGTAACATTGACACTGCAAATATGCAAATAAGGACTTTAACCCGGTTTAGGAATGTGCAGTGTGAGACGGCAGTTTATGAATACCTAGGATTAACTGCTAACCAAGTATGAGCTGTGTGAAACGTGAATAAAGATAATTCCGTTTACCCGGGGTTTAGAATGACCCAGGGTTAACTATTTCAAGTGTGAAAAGCCCTAAGGTTTGATTTCTCATGTCATGACTCCTTTAAAATGACAAACAAACGAGAATCAAATTTCAAAACCAAGATACAAGTACAATTGATGCTAATATGTATTTAAAAACACCAGGTGTTCAAAAAACAAAGTATATCTGAAATACAATGTACATCCATGTAAGATATCTATAAATATATCTGACTATATAACTGACTATATGAGCTTATTCAGGTGAAATATTCATTCAGATAAGAAGACATCATCTGACTGACTGACACAGATTTTTGAACATATATTCCCCCAAAAAACCTTTGATGTTCTGCTTTTAGAGCTCCACATAGAACACAGTGTTGAAATGTTCTTACATTAATCATACAGAAAATAAAAACAGCGTACAGTGCAACATCAGGCAATGTCTAGATCTCCTAAAAATAATCAATAGTGCTTAAACAAACCACACACACAGGTGTGGACCAGGCAGTGAGTCACCCTTGAATCATGATGGACACAGAATTAGCCACATTAGCTATTTACACTGCGTGCTATATATGGAACCAGATCATCATCTTGGGGACTTGCCCCTGTGAAACCCAGTTTTTCTCACAGTGGCCTATTTGCATCTCTGGGAAA
Source organism: Romanogobio albipinnatus (assembly GCA_023566225.1). Lineage (NCBI taxonomy): Eukaryota > Metazoa > Chordata > Actinopteri > Cypriniformes > Gobionidae > Romanogobio > Romanogobio albipinnatus. The sequence goes on from CM042254.1 coordinate 12,739,545, forward strand.
AGGAGAGAAGTTTAACTTCTCTACTTCTCTGTCATCTTTAGGGAAAGACTGCGATTAGGACTGTCACTTTACGTTCGAAAATCGATTGCACAATCGATCGGACCAACCAACACAAGTTTCGAAAACGAAAATAGGGAATCGATTTTAACCAAATATGTACACTATTAATTTTAAATGAATTAAACAATTAAAATATAGATGTTACAAAACTCACAAGCAAACAGAAAAATAAAATAAAGAATTTTGAAAGTGCAAAAAGCTAAAAAGAAGATCGTCACCAATTTTACGCTCCAATAGTTAATCGGCTGCTGCTGCAATGGTGATCAACCTGTGCGACGTGAGACGAGTGATAACCCCTAATAACTTGAGGAGTTCGATATGGATGCACTTCGGGTTTGGGACTGTAGATCAAATAATGAAGGAAAAAGTGGTATGCAAACTGCGATCGCAAGTTCCCATATCACAGCAGCACTACAACTATGAGGGGGCATATGCAGCTTCATCATCCAGATGAACACAAGGACCTAGATCCGGTAGAGGTATGCTAGTCCTTCAGTGAATTTTACGTTTTATTTTCAACCTCTTTTCATGGGCTACAATCGCCTATGTAGGTAAAATTTCTAATCGTAAACACAGCCATGTTAGGCCTGCAGTAATGTTTTTCACTGATGTTATGGCAGTCCACTCCTGTTTGTCATTTGTGCACGAAACTCCGCGCCAATAAATCATCAGATATATTACTGACTTGTAGGGATAGAGCGATTACCGGTTTCATGATAAACCACGATAAAATGTACTGATGGTTAGTAATATAGTTTAAAATGTAATTCTCATTAAAACCACGTGTAAATATCACGATTTTGAAAACTCTGTAAATTCTGTCCAGTCAGCATCAGTCTGGTGCAGGCGCAACACGCAACTCGCAACGCTGTTTTTTGAATGAGAAGAAATGGCAGAAGGCAGTGACAGCACTCGGGGGATTGTTCAGCCTTCTAAAAGGACCAAATCTGAGGTGTTGTCATATTTTGGACAAAAGTCCTGAGTGAAACTTAATCGAAGATGGTCACCCTGTCTGCAGAACATGCCAGAAGAAAGTCACTGTAATATGGGGAAACACCTCAAATCTGCGAACGCAAGGCAAGTGGACTTTGACCTCAATACCAAAACTACGTCTGGGAAATAATAACGTTCAGAAAAGTTCAGACAAGACTAGAGTGGCATTTAAGTAATAATAATCAGGGCTTGACATTAACAACCGCCATTTGCGGGTGTATTTCGGCTGTGGCGTGTAACACTCACACTAGCCACTTTAGCAGTTGAACTTATCATAGTCTTCTCAAAAGCCATCTCTTATAATCGCGTTGCGCATTATAACCAATCACACATGTTTCTATTGAGTTTATGAATGCAATGTCTAATAATCAGAGGCGTTCAGTTTAGCCAGAGTTTTGTTTAGAGCGAGCTCTCACTCACTGAAATCTGCACTCAAAGCAGAGATGAACGTGCGATGTACGCAGGAGATTCCTTAATCATACAGTGGTTGACTGTTTCCGTTCTATTTCATCGGCGAAAATAGTTTCAAACAAACACAGCCGAACCACAGCGCATCTGATATTACTGGCATAAAGCTGGCTTGATGTTCGAGATTCGCAAATTTAGGGACCGTCTCTAAAGTTACATACAACATTCACGTTTCTAACTTCAATAGCATTTGAAGAGAATGACTAATGGTGCGTTCACACCGGACGCGATTCGCGCGAAGGTGGACGCTTGAACATTTTGAGTTCACTCGCTTCATTCGCGCGTGTAATTTGCGCGAATCGCGCGTGAAAAACGCGTGTGACACAACTACACAACAGACGCGAATTCGCGTCATGGGCGGGGCTTCTGCCCTATATGAGCCTATATGAGCTTTTTTGTAAAAAAATACTACTATTAATGTGCGACAAAACGTAGTTTTAAGACTTTTTCAGGCGATAATATAGTTGTTTAAAGCTCAAATCTGTGGTTAATTTATAAAAAGAGTGCCTATTTGAGCATTTTATCTGGCGTTTTCGGAGTTGTGAGATCCAGGGGATCAGCGGCGCTCAGCGCTCGTGTACCCGGCGAGACCCGCCTTCCCTCGGCTAGTCCTTCTCACATTTGCCGCTGGCTCTGGCTCTTTTTTTCTGCTCCTGTCTCGTTGTGAAATGGCTCACTTGGCTCACAATGGCTCACAATAACTCACTTTCTTCCAAGCAAGATCCTTTTTATTCCTTTTATTCCTGTTCCTGTAGTGATAGGATGATGTATTGTACAGCTCCGGGTCTCCACATACGGCCACGATTATCTTGTCCTCCATTGTTGTTGGGATTTCTGCCTCCGCTTGTAAATGCGTCACTACTAGAGCAAGCTCGTGATTGGTTAACGCGGCGCGAAATATCCGCTAAAGTTCAGATTTTTCAACTTGAGCGATTCGCGCGAAACGCGCGATTCGCGCGAATCACGCGTTCAAAACGCTCAATTCGCGTCAATCGCATGAATCTCGCCGCCTCATTCGCGCGAATCGCGCCGCAGAATGCCATTTCGCGTCTCTGCATTGACTTAACATGTAAATAACTCGCGCGAATCGCGTTCGGTGTGAACGCAGCATTACAGTCATAAAACTGACTGTAAAGTGTTCCTCTAGGTGTCAGGTATGATGCACACCTTTTGGATTTTTTATATTTAATAAAATAAACTGTCAAATCATATGAAAATATGGATATGCATTATTTCACTAGGATACTGTACACAAAATATGCTATATTTAAATGTGTCATAGCTGATAGAACACTGATGAGAATATTGCTTGAGAATATATTTACAGAGATAATATTAGAGATTATATTTACACCAAATTATTATTATTTATGCGTTATGCGTTGCTATTGACGACAGCCATTATAAGGAAGGAAATCCCACAGAATAGAATCTATCTTAAAAAGTGCATAGAGCTGCTTGTTTTATTAGTCATTGTTGATTTTCAAATATAAAACTTGCCGAGATGTTTTAAGTGTGTGCATCTGTTCTGTTTGAATACTTTCATCTCATTTGAACAAAACCGTGATAATATTGATAACCGTGATAATTTGGGTCACTATAATCGTGATGTGAAATTTCCGTCTCATCCCTACTGACTTGTGCGTCTCAAGCGCCCTCTTTACGTTCGTCTTAATGCCTGTTAGTCGTCCATGGATTGGCCTATATTTTGTCGTTGAAAATGGAAATGTCTTTCGACATGGAAAATCGATTTTGCAATCGATTCAATGAACACTATGTCTCAAAAAAAAAAATCATAAAAGTGACAGCCGTAACTGTGATACCTCCATGTGATTGCTAAATGCCATTCAATCAAAGGAGCTTTGCGTAAATAAACAACTTTTGCATTGTACATTTTGTTTTTATCGTTAGTATCGTTTTGTTGTTAATAAAATGTATTGGAGTAAATTTGTAAATACTGCTTCAGTCATTCTGTTTCAAAATTTCACAATTAATTAAATGTGTTACTTGCAGTTTTATGGTAACTAATTGTGAAATTTACTAGCAACTTCAGAGTAAAAAATATTTCTATGCAAAGTTTTTTTTACAGCTTTGTAGATAGTTTGATGCTGGGAGTAAGATGCTAAGACATTAATAAGACCTAGAAAATCTAATGCTGCAGTTAATGTAAAAGCAGGGTAGGTGATTTGCTTAAAAAAAAAAGAGCTTTTTTTGTTTGTTATTTATAACATGCATAAATCCACAGATTTATATCGTCTGTGCAAGGCATAGGACCATAGAATGTTCATCCAATCATTTCCCTCATTCCAAGGGCAACATATGTATTTTTATACTTCCGTGCAGACATCATGCATCATCAGCACGTTCTGTAAGGCTATGCAGAGTTGTGGACAAACAATCACGAGGGCTGTACACAAACAGCAGCCGCCTTTTACAGTTCCTCCTGAACCAAAATAACGAGCTTGCGCTGCGTTCATGCCATGTCATAACCGTAACTACGAGATGGCAATGGAGCCTGGAGCTGTTCACATCCTCAGACTCGCATTTATGCGTTTCTATGTCAGCACTATCAATGGCGAAATGAATCTGCAGCAGTCAGGTGGTACAGGTAAGAGCTCTTGTTTACGTTCATTATTATTGTAATGTTATGTGCTTTGAGACATGAGGTAATTTAATGCAGTATCTTGTCTTGTGACGCTTTGCAAACTCTGCTGTGTGCGTTCATATGTTTTGGAGGAGGTGTGTATTCAGAGAGCGTTTTTTTTAGGGAGGGTGGGATCTTATTCTGTAAAAGCTAGCTTGCTATTGCTAGCCTTTAAAATCTCCTACCCTACCTTTAAGTGGCCAGAATGTGGAAAATCACGAAATCATTAGTTATGGATATGAGAGTAATTAAAGGACTAAGAGATTTCCCAACTGTCAAATGGTTAATTAAATCAGGGCTTGCATCTTCATGCAGGAGTATAGCAGTAATTAAGAGGCCTCCATTTTACAATTTAGCATATTTTTTTTTATTACCATAATTCGCTGGATGCCTGAAGCACGGTGACCACAAGCTTGTCCCAGTTACTAGAAATAGAGCCTGACGGAAAAATTAATTAAACAAAAAAAAAAAAAAACACTATTGACTGACGGAGAGTGTCTGTAAAGCAGTTTAAACCTGCTCAACTGATAAACAGAGCTGAGATTTCTAAAATACGCTACTTGTTTATTATGACTGCAATTTCAGCCTATTGAATCTCAACACATTCATGGAGGGATTCGTGGATTGAAGGTTTGACCTCTGGGATCTCTAAAGACACTTGACACATATTGATGGCTGTGACTGTTCCCATCAGCGTATTAGCTGCTGTCCACAAACATGTGCAACCAATATGTTTGGAAAAAATGCCACAGAGCTGATCAACATCATCTACTGCAGTTGAATATTTTGTTCACATCGTCAAGTATTATGCCTATTTAAACCAGGCAGTTTTGACACGAAGATTTGCACAGAGCTCGACAGTGCGTTTTCAACTTAAAATAGATCTGTGAGAACTGTAAAATGTATTTAGCAGCATGTGTGTGAACAAAAGTCTGTTGTGTCATAACTTAAATTGTATAACAAAAGTCTTAATTATCATTTTAGGAGGTCTTGAGCTTAATGTGATTATTGGCAATGATTTAATTAAATAAATATGAGTGCCCCACGTTTAAAGACAAAAGGCTGCGTGGTTACACATTCTACAGGCTTGCAGTTTCAGAGCAGTTTGCAATCAATGAATACCGCGCATGTATGTCAAACGATTGTTTATGATTTAAGGTTTATGAATTTTGACAATGTTTACTCTATCTGGGATTTAATTCAATGTTTAGAATATACATAATTTCATAATTATTGAATTAATACAGTTTGAAGAAGAAATATTTTGTATTAAAAAAATTTAACTATTGTGCTTGTAAAGGTTTTTTATTTTTATAAAAAAGTAAAAAAAAAAAAAAAAAAGTAAGCATCAAGCCCTTGCTTCAATTTTAAAGCATATGTACTGCAATAAAGACTTGCGTCTCTACCACAATGTACTTGTACTACTTCTCAAAGGTTTATAAATAGAAAACAGTTATTTTAAATTGTAATAATATTTAAGCTTTATGCAGCCTCTGTGAACATAAGAGGACTTGATTTTGATTTTCCATCAGATTAAAATCATAAGTCGGATCACTTAGAAAAGTAACCGCACATCTCTCCTCACAAGCCACACAATTTGAAGTGTAATTCATGTCAATAGTAGCCTAGAAATCTAGATGCACCCTAGCAGCAGCAAATCTGATTTGCAGCCAGGGTCGTCTAGCAACTCTCTGTTGGCGTGCGAGCTGGAAAAACCAAACTCTGGTCAGGCCAATCACATCATGTATAGAGTCGGTGGGCGGGCTTAACATAATGACGGCAGAGTTGACATGGTTTCCGCATGCTACTTGTAAACGAATAAGCTGGTGAACAGCGGCCTTTCGAATCGGCTTTGGGACTCTGGAAGACTTTGAGTTGAGCTTTTCTTTGAGAAAAGAACAAAGAACTGCACTGAAGTCATTCTTAAGAAAGGAAGATGTGTTCGGAGTTTTGCAGACCAGACACAGCAAAAGTTTAATCTATCAACTAGCTCCGCTTCACCTTCTTTGTTGCTCTGGTTGGTTGTAGCGCTATCCTATTGCGTGCAGAGGGAATTTGAAAGACAACCGTTTATCCCGCCCTTCGGATTGAGCCCTGCCAATGGTGAGATCCCAGACCCAACATCTTGATGTGGCTTGTCAGGCTATGTCAATAGCACAAACAGTATGGGATGAGTTATGCTGAGAAATATAATACTTAGGGGTTTCAAATAAATATTTCACAAATAAACCAGTTTATGCCTTTGATTCTAATAGTTACGGATCTGAATAGTTATAAAGCCTGATCCCATCTTGCTGTGAGCCATGAACTGCAGACTTACTGAAATCACTGTCCTCATTACCACTGTGCCCTCCAGCACAAGACTTAATCCCAGGTTACAGCAGGAAGACTGTTGTAATTAATGTACTGTAAAAACACATGCTAAATGACTAGTAACTACACTGAAGTTAATTCATTTTCAAAGGTCAATATTTGGCCACTTTGAGCCACTTTTTTAGTGTTAGTCTAACAACATTTAATAAGATTTAGGCTTCTCAGGTTTCTCAAAATTCTGATGTTTATGTTCCAATTTTTCTTTTCAAGTAAATTTATCTCATGTTAAGGATGTTTAGATATTTTAAATGGAAAATCAGACAAATAGAACATTTGTTTTTGCAGTGCATTTAGCAGATGAATTTATCCAAACCATCTCTACTCGCAGTGCACTAATTGCAGGGTCACTCCTCCTCCATCAAGCTGGGGTCAAACACCCTACACAAAGGCACAGCATTGACGGGTGGTCTAACTGTGCAGTTCATGGGCCACTCCTACTGAGGACTAAACCTGCAATCTTTCTGTTACCATCTTTAACCACTGGCTATCATCACCCATCCTGTTTATTGTTGAGATGACAGTGGCTTGTGACCTCTGCCTACACTGCCCCAGAGTCAAACACCTCATGTACATGCAATCAACCTGCATGTATCATACACATTGCTCCCTGAAGAATACATGGAAATCTGATGCCTCTCTCTCTGTCTCTAACACACTTCCCCTTCTTCACCTCCATCTTTAGAAGGAATTGTATACTGCACTGAGTGTGTTTGCATCCCCTAGATAGTTCCTTCCATCTTCGTGTGTGCGTGTATGTGCAGGATTTGTGTGCTACTGCAGGGGCAGACCCACCGAGTTACCATGGTAACCAAAAACAGCTATATAAAGTCAGAATCAATAGCAATCATCGGACCATGGTTATCTTTACATCAGACATACATGTGTGTGTGTGTGTGTGTGTGTGTGTGTGTGTGTGTGTGTGTGTGTGTGTGTGTGTGTGTGTGTGTGTGTGTGTGTGTGTGTGTGTGTGTGTGTGTGTATCTTACTACTAGGATGCGTCCTAATTCATGTATGCATTATACATACATTCTCTGGACAACCTATTTGTCACACTGCAAATATGAAAAAGATGTATGAAAAGGAGTAGTTCACACAACAATGAAAATATTATAATTTTACCGAGAGCCGAGAGCCTTTCTCCCCAACATATCAGTTTGTGTGGAAGAAATTGTATATATATATATATATATATATATATATATATATATATATATATATATATATATATATATATATATATATATATATATATATATATATATATAGATAGATATAGATATAGATATTATTTTTTTTATTTTTTTTTTATAAAAAATTCACAATAAAACTTCTTACACATAAACAGATGTGTTCGGGACAGAGGCTGTATTGATGTATGCATGTATGCATGTATGTATATATATATATATATATATATATATATATATATATATATATATATATATATATATATATATACAGTGAGGTAAATAAGTATTTGAACACCCTGCTATTTTGCAAGTTCTCCCACTTAGGAATTCATGGAGGGGTCTGAAATTGTCATCATAGGTGCATGTCCACTGTGAGAGACATAATCTAAGAATAAAAATCCAGAAATCACAATATATGATTTTTTAACTATTTATTAGTATGATAGAGCTGCGAATAAGTATTTGAACACCTGTCTATCAGCTAGAATTCTGTTAGTCTGCCTTTAAAATGTCCACCTCCACTCCATTTATTATCCTAAATTAGATGCACCTGTTTGAGGTCGTTAGCTGCATAAAGACACCTGTCCACCCCATACAGTAAGAATCCAACTACTAACATGGCCAAGACCAAAGAGCTGTCCAAAGACACTAGAGACAAAATTGTACACCTCCACAAGGCTGGAAAGGGCTACGGGGAAATTGCCAAGCAGCTTGGTGAAAAAAGGTCCACTGTTGGAGCAATCATTAGAAAATGGAAGAAGCTAAACATGACTGTCAATCTCCCTCGGATCTTGCTCCATGCAAGATCTCACCTTGTGGGGTCTCAATGATCCTAAGAAAGGTGAGAAATCAGCCCAGAACTACACGGGTGGAGCTGGTCAATGACCTGAAAAGAGCTGGGACCACCGTTTCCAAGGTTACTGTTGGTAATACACTAAAGTCAATGGCATGGCGCAGAAGTTTGCCCTGCTTAAACCAGCACATGTCAAGCCCGTCTTAAGTTTGCCAATGACCATTTGGATGATCCAGAGGAGTCATGGGAGAAAGTCATGTGGTCAGATGAGACCAAAATAGAACTTTTTGGTCATAATTCCACTAAACGTGTTTGGAGGAAGAAAAATTATGAGTACCATCCCAAGAACACCATCCTTACTGTGAAGCATGGGGGTGGTAGCATCATGCTTTGGGGGTGTTTTTCTGCACATGGGACAGGGCAACTGCACTGTATTAAGGAGAGGATGACCAGGGCCATGTATTGCGAGATTTTGGGGAACAACCTCCTTCCCTCAGTTAGAGCATTGAAGATGGGTCGAGGCTGGGTCTTCCAACATGACAATGACCCGAAGCACACAGCCAGGATAACCAAGGAGTGGCTCTGTAAGAAGCATATCAAGGTTCTGGCGTGGCCTAGCCAGTCTCCAGACCTAAACCCAATAGAGAATCTTTGGAGGGAGCTCAAACTCTGTGTTTCTCAGCGACAGGCCAGAAACCTGACTGATCTAGAGAAGATCTGTGTGGAGGAGTGGGCCAAAATCCCTCCTGCAGTGTGTGCAAACTTGGTGAAAAACTACAGGAAACGTTTGACCTCTGTAATTGCAAACAAAGGCTACTGTACCAAATATTAACATTGATTTTCTCAGGTGTTCAAATACTTATTTGCAGCTGTATCATACAAATAAATAGTTAAAAAAAATCATACATTGTGATTTCTGGGGGTTTTTTTTTAGATTATGTCTCTCACAGTGGACATGCACCTACGATGACAATTTCAGACCCCTCCATGATTTCTAAGTGGGAGAACTTGCAAAATAGCAGGGTGTTCAAATACTTATTTTCCTCACTGTATATATATATATATATATATATATATATATATATATATATATATATATATATATATATATATATATATATATATATATATATATATATATATATATATATATATATATATACACACATTAAAGGAGATATAATCATATACAATTTACTAATACTGATCTGTACCAATATTTTATATATTGTTATACAGTAAAATATTACTAAATATCTGTGCAGTTGCTCTGTTTCTCATTCATTCTGTCATTACATTTATTTAAAAAAAAATGAGGGCAAAAACCTAAATCAAATGCTTAGATTGCATAATGTCTGTATATATTTATGAGGGCAAGAGGACGCTGTGACTTCTCACTAGCACACTCTTAGCTGTGACTTCTCACTAGCACACCACTTTTATTCCAATGGTGTTTGATCTATGAGAGGAGGCTGTCGCACCAAATCACATGCTAGCTCTGTCAGAACACACTAACCTGGTCAAACCTGCATGAACACACACAACACTGTATGCATAAATGGATGACTATAGTATCTGCAGGACAGGAAAATCACAACTGAGGTCTCTTTAATACCTCAAAATCATTCTCCTAGAGAAAGCAACGTTTTCTGCTTCTCAGTTTTTTTCCTGAGATTCTCCTTTAGTTTGACAATATGATGGGGGGTGGGGCGGGGGTGCTTTATTAATTGGCTCTGTTTGAGCTGCAAATTGAATTTTTGCCAGAGTTGACACACACATGACATTTGTACTTCTGAGGAAGATCGAATCCTCTGAGAATGAGAAGAGAAGTGTGAGCAAGGATGACAGATAAACATATTAGACACAGACAGACAGACAGACAGACAGACAGACAGACAAAATGGAAAAAAACGACATATAGAAGGATAGAACGATAATGAGAATGAGATTGACAAACAGACAGACAGACAGACAGACAGAGTCATAAAATGTTAGAATAGAGGATATAACTTTAGATAGAATGTTAGATCGACAATGATAGAATGAAAGACAGATGGAACAAATAGGGTGATAGATAAAAAAGAGAACAATAGATAGAATGATAAAATAAACAAAAGTAAGCAAGATAGAACAAACTATCGAATGAACGATGATAGACAGAACAATAGATATAACGATATAACGATATAACGATATAACGATAGATAGATAGATAGATAGATAGATAGATAGATAGATAGATAGATAGATAGATAGATAGATAGATAGATAGATAGATAGATAGATAGATAGAGAGATAGATAGATAGATAGATAGATAGATAGATAGATAGATAGATAGATAGATAGATAGATAGATAGATAGATAGATAGATAGATAGATAGATAGATAGATAGATAGATAGGTTAAAAGGAAATACACAGTGATAAAACGATAGAAAGATAGATAGAATGAACGATAGAACAAATGATGACAGAGAGCAGAATGGATAGAATGAACGGATGGATGATCGATAGGCTCTATTTTAATGCAAACTGATTTAAATACACACACAGTCTCCACCCAGTCTCTTCCTCCACCTCTACTCATTTTTCTTTCCCTCCTCACCCCTGCCGCTCCCTTTTTCCTTGCTCTCTCAGTTTCTCCTAAAGCAGCCCCTATAATGCCAAATCACATCATCATCAGAATAATTATTATCATTACCCTCCCTTACATAAGCACTCCTATTAGTATCCTCTCATTAATGCAGTGTTTTAATCACAAAATAACAATTAAGCTGGATATCTATTTGATCGATTCAGGGCACTGATGAAAACATGGCTCTTGACCAAGAACGGGGACAATATCACAGTACCTCCGGTCTCATTCAGTCATCCGAGGTGGCGGAGGGTTTGTTTTCTGCCACGTACTGAGATGTTCTTACATTCGCATGGTTTTATAATGAGAGGAACATTAAGGAGAGGAGCCAAAAGAGTACATGACAAAGAATCAGGAAATGCTTCACAGCACACACTGTGATATTTAACAGGACTGCTCATGCCCAGTGGGCAGAGAAACTCCACCGATATAAAACCAGAGCCAGAAATGGTCCAAAGAGATTGTACTTTTCAATCACATGGAAAAGGGGCATGGGCATAAATCACACATAAGCCTGTACAAACTTGCTACAAACATGGTGCCTGGTTGAAATAAATAGCACGTAGATAGAACACACCAAAACCAGCATCATCTACTCCCTCTCTTCCTGTCTTCTGTATATCTGTCTCTTTCACTTTGCTGATCTCATCAAGCAATTGGGCTCACAAACTTTAAAGGTGCTTTATGTAAGTTTTTGACTGTACTAAAGTATAAAAATGCCATAATATGTTTGCAGATATTTAGGAAACATGCCGAATTCACATACTCGTTTCTCCGAAAAACAATGAGTTACTTTAATTTGAAATGTGAATTCCGTGTTGGCATGTCTGTTTTTGTTTTGGTCTGGGCGATACAGCACGTTGCACGCCAGGGTGGCAGTTGGCGGAAAACACAACTGGGTCAGAGATAGGGATGGCGAAAACTAAACATTTTCTTGACCGACCACCGAGCCTCATTAGCCGGTTGAAACCGGTTAACCGATTAGTTAAAAAAATATGCTGCGCTATTTGAAATAACAGCCGCAACTCGCGAGCCGCGCCTGCAATTTCGCAACTCTGTCGCATCTCTCTGCCGCTCTGCCTCCCGCTCTCTCACACACACACACACACACACACACACTGTCCAGGCGCCGCCGCCTGCCTTCCACTCACGTCAATTTTTTAAAATCCCCTACAGCGCGAAACATGAGTGCCGCAAACGCGGCGCTGAGGAGCTTGTTTGTAATCGGAGGACAAATGGCTCCTTAGTTTCGAAATGGTTTGGGCACAAGGTGATCGCGTTGAAAATAAAGGCTATTGTCTAGCGTTAGAAGCTCATTTGAAACATTGTCGCGACTCATTTAAGATAATGACAGCTCCGAAGAGACGCCGCTTTAGTTCGAGGTAGTGCTAACAATAATAAAGAAAGATGATGATCAACACCTTATGTGTTACCACTGAAATGTAGATGTAATATATTTAGATGATGTGCTACTACTGTATTTAAGCACTGTATCACACAAGTTGCAACTTACATCTGTGTCGTTCTTTTTGGTGAAATGGTCCCACACACTACTTTTCTTTGCACGCTTCATACTGCCGTCTAACCTCGAGTGTTTTATTTAGCCTGTTTACTTTTTGCAAACCTTGTGAGCGCGCAAACCCAAACGCTGTGACTTTGCGCCAAATGTTTTTATTGGTTTATTAAGTACAAACAGGCGAGTTATGATAAATTGAGTGTGAGGGATTTGTTCACTTCACACAAAAAGATTTTGGAATGAGATGGCTAACTGTAGTAGCGTTTAGTCCACTGTCTATAATAGCCTAATTTAGAGATCACTTTTTTTTTTTTTTAACCGACAACTTTGATCGGTTAACGTTGATACGGTCAACCATCGGTCAAACGGTCATCGGTTAACATCCCTAGTCAGAGATTGCAGATTCTACCCAACTTAAAAAGCCTCAGCATCCATCTAATAATCTCTATGAACGGAAGCACGTTAAAATGTGAATAAATCAACTCATCATCTTATAGTGTATAAGTCTCCTCACTTTCCATTGTCAATTCGCCCTTCGCCGGGAGTTTGATTAACAGGAGATCTGACCAATCATAATCCGCCATCCGCCAAATCCACCATTTTTGTCCGACAAAGCATTCAAGAGAGTTCATAGATTGACATCGGTGGACTTGAACTTGAAAAACGGCGTGTACTGACTACTGACGTCTTTCCGCATTTGAAACAACATTCCTTCTGAAGTTCATTCATGTTCATTTGATACTATAAGTGAACTAGAAGGAAGAGATGATCGGTTCACAAGCAGCTTTAACCGAGGCGCTACAGCAACCTGTCACCACACATTAAAGAGCCACAAAACAGTAGGCCTATTTATTGTTTACATTTCTTTTAAAAAATGACAAAATGTTAGAGTTGAGACTTTGTTTCATATTAAAAGTAACCTGCTCTGTCCTGTCTGTCAGTGTGTTGTCAGTATCCTCTTTGCTCTGCGATGTGTTGATGTGAGAGCATGATGTGTGGTGTCGGACCTAGCAAAATAGCAGGGTGTTCAAATACTTATTTTCCTCACTGTATGTTACACTCGTTGTGTCCCAATTGGTATAATATTTGCCCCAAACTATTTAGGGCAGACAGTATGCAAATTGGAATGCAGGGACTGAGATCACATGAGTCCTGATGATGTTTCAACTTCAAAATACATTAATTTCCTTAAAACATACAGTACTGTTCCGAAGATTAGGGTCAGTAAAGGTGCGGTCACATTAGCTGACCACATTAGCTGCAAAAAGGTCCATTTCCCATTGTCAATAGCTTACAGATGTATGAATCACTTTCAAACCAAGCAGCTTTCTGTTGGTCAGTGTGGCGAAATTGCAAGACCAACTTGACCATGAGCACAATCAACCACTATTTCCACCCTCACACGAAATTCCTGATTGTGAGGATTCTGATCGGAATTTACCTGCAAAATTTTGCCAAACAATATTCCGAGCCATATGATAGAAACAGACTGAATATAACATCAAGAAACGGAAGTTGTGAGAGTCTTTTCTTCCCTATCGTGACGTATATGTGATTAAAACAGCTTCTCGAACAAGGAAAATGTAGGACGAGACTAGATTTTGTACGTTGGGAATTGATTGGTTCGCCGCTTGCCGGTAAACACATAATCAGAGAAGAGTAGTGATGTCATTGCAAGAGGAATGGGGAGTTATTTTGATTAAAGATTACGAGGGCACATGAATATAAAAAAATATATAATGATGTGAATGGATAAATCATTTATATAATCATTTATATAAATACTGCAATATTACACAAATTGTCCATTTTATTTCATGGTGACTTTAAACTCTCAAGTCACATTCATGTATGCATCAATTCAAATATGTCACGCAGTTACAGTAGTGATATAGATGACTTGTATGGAATTGTTTTTTGCCCTTTTTGGAGTATCATAGCCTCGGTTCTTTTATTTAAAAAAAAGTATATTTTTGTGTTCGAAAGAAGAAAGCAAGATATACAGGTTTGTAACAACATGAGGGTGAGTAAATGCTGACCGCTTTTTCTGTTTTTTTGTGAACTATCCCTTTAAAGCCAACTATAAAAGCCGAACTGTGTCTTTAACCATAAGACACAGTAAACTAAAGAGGGAACATGGGAGCTCATAAGGTGAGACTTTCCTTACAGTGACAGCAGTGACACTAAGGCCATACAGCTACTCTGGACAACAGCCAATGGCTCACGTCCAACACATCATATCAGACAATGGAAAGAACTCTTGAATCTCTCTGTCTCTCTCTTTGAATGATGAGGCCGTTCTATGGCCACTGAAACACACACACACACACATACTAGAAATAAATGTTTCATGTTCAAAGCAACTTAAGCTCTATCAACTATGACATTCTGTCAATTACCACAGACAAGAATTTTTTGGACAAAGACTTTTTTGTTTGTCTGGCTATCACCAGACCAAGCTCAATTTAAGATTGAACATTGGTCTGGGGAGTTTGCCATGCACTTTCTACTGCAGAAGAGGCGTGATCAACGAGCATAAATTAAATGACTCTGTATGCAATTGGATAGTCCTTCAACCAATCAGACCACAAGAGACGTGATCAACGGGCAATGACCCATCGCTTCTCTATCCGTCATCGTGTTAAACCCGCCAATAGCGCGCCAGGTGGATAAGCCAGTCTGTGATTGGTTCCCGCAAAAGTGTAATAGAAGCAGTAGAAGTGAATGTACAGGTTTCCAGACTGAGTTGCAGGGCGAAATCAAATTTATGGGCAGATCAGGCTGGGTTTACCCAGTCTACTTTTTTTTTTACTCCATTATTGAGTAGAATGCAATTGAAGTCTATAGGACAGCGCAAACCCTCTTTTGGCGTTAAAAACCTACTGTCAGGATTTACGCAGTGAAATATTTGAGCTGAAAAGGCGTGGTCACATTTTGTGGCTGACCATATTGCATATGCATTTGTTGGAGTTTCCCTTTCAAACGCGCAAAATTTATGGGAGGAGAGTATTTAAATTAATTATGCAAGGTGATTTACTAAGGTTTGCGTTCGTCAATTTACTGGTATTTGTGCCATTATTTACCGCCCAAAAATGCATGTCTTAAACCAGATCACACACTAAAGAGAAGTAGATAGGTGCTTTTTTGGAATTGTACTCTCACGCTAATTTGCCCTGTTTAGTAAATCTAGCCCTATGTGTCAAGGCATCCTGGGAGGTTTAAAAGCAGAAATGGCGCCAAACCCTACATGAATACCATTTGCACAAAAGTTTGGGGTTGGTTTCAATTTTTTATATTTCTGAAAGCAGACTTTTATGGTCAGCAAAGCTAAATTTTATTTGATCAAAAACACGTTTGTAAATGTTTATAAACTGTTTTCTATTTTAACGCATTTTAAAATAAATATTATTTATTCCTGTGATGACAAAGCTCAATTTTCAGCATCTTTACTCCAGTCGTCAGTGTCACATGATCCTTCAGAAATCATAATATGCTGATTTGATGCACAATAACTATTTCTTATTATCATTACCAATGTTGAAAACAGTTGTGCTGCTCAATATTATTGTGGAAAATTTTTTTTTTAGAATAGAAAGTTCAAACGAACAGTATTTATTTGAAATAGAAATCTGTAAATCTTTACTTTTGATCAATTTAATGTGTTCTTACTGAATAAAAGTTTTTTTTAGCAGTAGTGCATATACCATAATTAAGACAAGATAACTGATAAATACCCAATATTAAACTAAACATTTAAAATCATACACTAAAATCATGTATAGTATGAAAAATTTATATTGATTTTGAGATTAGCTAAAGAATACATTTAACAGTGTTATTAAATTACATTTATAGATTGACTTTAATTGAGCATGAGATGATGGCAAAGGTAATAGTGGAAAAGGGCAAAATTCAAAACCCAAAATGTCTAATATTGTCCGATATGGTACTTGTATATCAAGCATCTTTAGAGAACAATTAAACTCTTATATTAAATCACAGTCTCAAGTCTACTGAGATCCAATCAACTGCAACCTGGGTCCAACCAAGCGACTCAACGAGGTTCCGCAAAGCATTATGGTTGCTTCAAAAAGGTTATGATCCCAAAGCTTGCTTCCTCCTAATAGAAGGGCAAATGCATCAGCAGGACAACAAAATTAATATTAATAATAATAAAAAAAACATAATTTGGTATTCATAAAAAAGACCTTTTACCAGCAGAGGGTACCTAAAGGTTATGGCAATAAGGAAGGAAATGTCCAACTGAGAAGCAAAAAAGAGCATTTCAATATGAATATGTGTGGGAGTGACAAAAGAGAAAGAGAGGAAGCGTGTATGTGTGTGTCTAAGAGGATTACACAATAAACACTGTCATTGTGAAGTGCATTGTGACGTTTTCCTTACTCTTTGAGTAACATTCAGATGCACACACAGACCATTAGATGCTTCTTCTGCTCAAACTTTGTTATATCCCTTCAAGTCTGCACTGCAGCAGAGAGCCAGATTGTGTTCTCTAGCCAGAGAAAAGCAATGGATTTAGTGTCTGGTATCTGGTATGTGTGTGTGGGTGTGCAAGTGTGTGCATGTATCTATTTCTTGTGTGTCTCTATGATTGCACACTGGAGCGTGAATGTCCCACATGGCGTGTGTGATGCCATAGGCTGGTGCTGAGTCCTGGCCCGGTTCCCTTTTCCTTTGGTCTCCCGAGGAGATTGATCCTACAGAACAGGTGTCACTGTTTTAGCTGCCTTAGTTCATGTGCGTGTGCTTGTTTGATACCACAGGCTGTGCCGCCCTACCAAGTCTCCACTCACCCAGCAATGATCCATACACTGTATGTTACCGATCCATTCAGCTTGGACAGGAGGCCAAAGTGTCAAACCAGCCGAGACATTTACAAACCCCTTCTTATAACATGTCACTGCTTCCATCCTTGCAAGGACTTACTATAATGGACCACGCCATTGCGTTACTAACTTAAGGTAATGAAAGCACGATTTAAAAGGCCTGAGTCAATGAAACATGCCATGGTCGCATTCGAGTTATTTTTGTTAATTAAAGGGGACCTATTATGCCCCCTTTACAAAGTCTTGATTTTTGGGGTATACTAGAATAGGTTTTCATGCTTGAACGTTCAAAAAACACATTATTATTCACAGAATTTACCTCTATTTCCAGTCTGTCAGTAACGCTCTGAGGTGCGTTTCCCAAAAGCATCGTTAGCCAACTATGGTCGCAAGTTCAGTTGAATTGTGTTGGTAACGACCATAGACTGTATAAAATAATGGACGTAGAGTCCGTGACGTCACCCGTAGGTTTCTGAAGAGCATTTTTGAAGCCCAAAGTGGGTGGAGCCAGCCATCGCCCTGTCGGCAGCGCGTCACTCCCGGATAACCGAAAATGGGCAAAGAGGCGGGACGTGGGTAGACTAACAGACTATTAGTGACAGTAGCGGCAATCCACCTGTCACTCAAGTGGCCAAGCCCTTAATTATGCAAAACTTTAAGGCTTAATATAATTTACACGTTATGAGTTATAAAACAATAAAACAATCACCCCCCTCACAGTTGTCATGAAGGGCTGTTAACATTTTTTTATGCTGTAAGGTTAGGCATTTTTACATGAGGGGTCTATGGGATTGACTCCCTTTTGGAGCCTGTCTCTAGTGGCCAGTCGATGAATTACAGTTTAAGTCACTTCCGTGTTGGATTTAAGAGAGCGACCGGAAGGTTGCCGCTTGGTAACGACAGAACTTGCGACTATAGTTGGCTTCAGGAAACGCCCCCAGTTTAGTTCCAGTCTCTATGAAGCTCCACCTTCTGAAAAGCTCAATGTGCTCCTATTGGTCAGATGGACCAGTGTGTTGTGTTGTGATTGGTCAACCGATTCAAGTGTTTCGGAAATGTCACACCCCTCACCATAACCGCGAGTTTCAGCACACTACTAATGCAATTCAACCAGGCCTCGCCCATTTTTGTGTATAACTTGGGTGGGAATTATTTAAATGAGCGATATTGTAACGTTTATGTAATAAAACTTGAAAATTTAAAATTCTGTCATCATTTACTCACCCCCATATGAATTTCTAGATATTTTGAAGAATATGAGTAACCAAACAGTTGATGGGCTCCATTGACTTTCATATATGGAAAAAAATAACCATGGAAGTCAATGGGAGTGCTTAATGATAGAGAATAACTCTTTCGAGTGAAGCATAATAGTTTTTTTTTTAATTATTTAGTTAAATGATGCTAAAACTGAAATAAAAATAAACAAACCATAAAACATTATATTGAAAAAATAAATAAAAATGACAACAGCACAAAAAAAAAATGTATAAAAATGTAACAAAAATTAACATGAAAATATAAAAAAGCTCATTCAAAATATGAATAACTATAAAATAATATAAAGAATACTAAAATAACACTGGTCACTCCAAAATCAAAATATAAAAATAAGATGAAAAATTATAAAAGAAAATATATTTTGCATAAATAAAGAAACTGTGAAAAAGAACAATTAGCACCAAGAAAATTAAATATATTTTTGTACTAAGATTTTTTTGGTTTGTTGCATTTTTACATAATTTTTAACCACCTTTCCTCCAAAATTGTTCTTAACATGGGACAGTTTTGCTTTAGGGTTAATGAGTAAACTTTACTACTAAGTGGGTGCATGTTAACCGGCAGCCCATTCATGGGAAATACAAAAAAAAATGACTAAACTGCAGAAGTAAGAATGGTCTAAAAATAATATTCTTAATAGTGACTCTTACTTCTGCAGTTTAGTCATTTTTTATTGTATTTAATTTTTTAAAAAAGTATATTATACTTAATTTATAAAAGTAAATTATACTTTTTCATTAATCATCTTTTTTAAATGCAGTACAACTACTACCATAATGTATAAATATATTAAGTGCATATTAAGTGTATATACTTTACTTTAGTAATTCTATAAATTAAATCAACATTTTTGTAAAAGTAAAGAATACAGTTTCTTTGCATTTAGGAAAAGGATAATTTGATAGGAAATGTGCTTAACTGTCATTCAAATGTCAATAAGCAGAAAATAATAATAATAATCCTAACATAATATAATGGCTTAATTTTCTTTCCATTATTATCATTTAAAAAAAAAAAATTCTAACCCGCTCTTAAAATAAGACCATGGGCTTGTTCTCTATGATGCTATCTTTAGTCAAATAGCCACAAATCTGTTTCACTTGCATGCACGCACACATACACGTGGAAACACACACGACCAAAAGGACAGAAATGAGTGTACCTCCCCAGATCACTCTTTTTCCATTCTTTTACCATTTCATCTCACATGCTCATGCCCAGTGAGTCCAACAGAACCCCAGGAAGCACCACCACCATACAGACAACAGAGAGAATGAGCAGATGGTCTGAGAGAATCAGAGAGAGAGAGACAGAGAGATGGCAAAAGGAAAGGGGAGGCGTAGGAGCATGAGAGTATGAGGGATTTTTTTTTTCTTCCTGGCACTCATACAAGCAAAGACTTTATAAACTCATCATTCCGACAGAGTATTTTTAAAACAGTCTAACACCTCTACCACCGCACTGTTTTACCAAACCCTTAACACAAAGTTATAAACAGCCAGCCAACTGACCGATAGAAAAGTTTTGCTGCTGACTAAAACCAAATGGTTACAGAGCAGGACTGTCACAATACTCTACAGAGCTTTTTAAAGTCAACGGCAAGTTACATGTGACAATTCACCAAGAGATGGAGTATACATTAGTACCCTGTCTCTCCCTAACAGTAATTATCATACACCTTAATACATGGCAGTCTGCCAATCATGATAGAAGAACTGATCTATTAGTCTCTTAAAGTTGCTATTGCATTGCCTTGATCCATATCTTTCTGCATAAGTGTGCACCGGGAAGAGGAATAGTGTTGGCCTAGTCGATGTCCCAAAGGTTGCAGGTTCAACGTGAAAGGGAAATTTAACGATTCAGGGATCATACTCTTTAATTATTGCATCCTTTAGCAAGCATTTAGTATATTCCAAGGAGACGTTTCTTGTAAAAAAGTACCTTTTAATGTAATACATTTGGTAAATGACAAGCAGCAATAAAGAAAACATGATACATGAAAATCTTTAAAGGATAGTTCACAAAAAAAATATTTAAATCAACCTCATGTCGTTTTGTTCTTCCGTGAAACACAAAAGGCTATTTTGAAGGTTTTTTGTCAGTGGGGTCCAACCGTTTGTGTTCCACAGAAGAAAAAAAAATGTAATATATAGTCTACTTACTTAAAGGAAGTCATGATGAAAACAAATACATTTTATGTGAACTATCACTTTTTTTGTCTTCGAAATCAAAATGTATTTTCTTCCTGACTTTTTTATGCGCATTATCATTTTTCGCAATTTGCTTTTAAGTAATCTGGACCACCAGCTTCATTCTGACTCGATGTGGTTTACTCAACTGTGCACATACAGTTTTGAAAGGCAACTTCATCTCTCTCCTTGTTTTTTCGCTCCACACTGCAAGGATCCATTAAAGCTCATATGCTGACATCAGCAGCCACACTCACAAAGGCACTCAAACAGTCACTTGCACACTCCGCCAATCCCAACCAGCGGGAAACCACGCACACCCACGCAACCTCAGGTCTCTGAACACAGACCTGCACACGTAACACATGGATATGAAAACACATGCACATCAGGCCTGGCTCCACAGGGGGGACAATGCGAGCCTAGCCCACCCTGGCAACCACCTCCCTCTTTGGGTACAGTACTGGGGTAGTACCATGGTACTTTAAACTCATCCAAAAAGAAGTTAAGCCCACAACTGTATCAAATAGTACCAACATGGTGCTTTGATATGTACCACAATACTGAAAGACTGATTTATCTTGGTATTAACATGCTACTTTAAGGTATTTTAAATAACACCATGGTATTTTGGCAAAATCCGAACCAAAGGGTGATACTATGGTATTTTTTTTGTTTGTTTGTTTGTTTAAAGCTGGTGCTGGGACTGTTGCTCAGCATCTCAAAATGATCTCTAACCAATAATAAATAACTACATAAATAAAAAGTAGAGTTTGAAAATTAATCTTTACACCCTTTGTGCTTAATTATAATTGATATGAATAATTAACTTACATTATAGAGAGCATCAAACAGGGGCCAGTGAGGGAGCCATATAACATATTACAAATATGTACCTGTTCCCAGGGGGCCTCGTGACTGGATTTAGTAAAGGATATGGCCATTCGGTGATCTTTTTGGCGTATTTTCGGATTATGTTGTCTTCACTGAAGAGAAACAGAGAGCGGTTGACCGTCAGGCAGTTCTGTCGGACCGGGATCGGGTTGTAGAGGGCCATGGTCCGGGCTCTCTGGGCCATCGATTGCTTGTACATCCTCTGGGCCCCTGGCGGGCCGCCCTGCCTGCTGCCGCCGCGTCCGGGTCCCCCCTGAACGGAGCCCCCGCCGCCGTACCTGGCCGGCACTTCGTCTCCGAACCGAGCCATTCTGTAGACACCAAACGCCAATCGTTACGAAGCAGCCGAGAAGGGGGTGAAGTCTCAGGGTGACAACACCACATTACACCCCATCCGCCTCAGCACAGAGCACACAGACATTTAGATCTGATCTTCATGGTTAAGAAATGTCCATCATAAAGCACCAAGCAAGATCAGTGGTTGGGGAAATGTGTGAGAGAGCGTGTCAGCGCCAAAAAGGGAATCAGATAACGCGATTGATGGATGGATATATGGAGTATGTCTTTTCAATGCTGCAGTCGGCTCAACAAATAGTCAAACAAATAGTCAAACATAAAGAGATAAAATGTCGACGAATTATCTTCCTCAGGAGGGTGGGATCCACATTTTAAGAAGTAGTTCACGTCTCAACAGCTCGGTGTGGGTCGTCTTGCCATTTGAAAGGTGTACATACAGATCCTTTTAGCATAATTGCGTTAATAAATTACATGTAAATTAGCATCATCTATATCAGGTCTAATACGTCTTTCTAAGGAGTTGCATTCTTGTTTTTTTTTCACATCCACAAGACAAAAATATAATAGAAAAATTGTGAAAACCTTTTAATTATTAATTTCTGTGGTATCCGCAATGTTTGGTATACTATTGCAATTTTCAGACTCCCCTCCGCCAAACTCTCGAATTACACTCGCAAATCGCAGACAACGGGGCTTCCCCAAAAAATCCACACCTTGGTGACATTTGTTGATGTTAGTCATTTAAGTTTATCTGCTTTTTAGAGCCATATCGGTCCTATAGGGTGGGCGTGAGCGCGCGCTGGGAAAACAAAAAACACCATGTCAAGATATAATGATGGTCTCTTGCGGTTTCTCCCTCAATTCCTCAATAAAAATAATTATCATCTATACTCCAGCACTCGTAGACAAATCCAAGACGTGGGAAAACCGACTGTGGTCGTTGAAAGGGGCATAATCAGCTTTGGAGAGGCGCCGGAGCGCGTGGATTGAAGCTCGAGCTCGCATCTTCTGTGGTAACCGAGAGGAACCAAGAGGCACCCATCGCCTGAAGCCCCCCAAAAATGCTCCGCCTCGGGTTGTTTTCTGTCGCCTCAGTGGACGACGACCGATTATTTCTGGTTTAAAAGTTTTATTTTTGGCGGAGAAAACGAAACGGAGACGCGGGGTCTCGAGCGCAATCCTCCTCAGATCAGCTGGCGGGTTTAGAGCAACTGATCAATTTAACGCTCGTGCTCAAGCCTTGCAGCACATGACGCGCGTCCCCGTAGCGATTCGCTTATCCTCCAGCTCACTCCTCCTTATGGCCAAGACAAGACTCAACCGAGCACTGCGTGCCATTTTGCTTCTTCTCGCAAACAGTGTGAGACGAGACATAATCCAAAGGCGATGGATGGATTCATCTCTCAATACGTATTGTGTCTGAGTCATACACATTGCCGGAAGAGGGAGTGTGTACTTGTTGACCAAGTATGGATTTGTGGGGACTTTACAGTGTCCTTATTACACATGAAATGTTACTACAATGAATCACTATGATATACTGAACATTGTAATATTATTTTTTTTTTTTTAAACTGTGGTTGACTGAAAATTACAAACATTATTTTGGTAACTGTATATGTTTTGTATATCATTAAAATATGAAATATTAATATACAAATCTTTTGGAGCAATTAGAATATGTAATTATACACATAATAAAAGTGGTGGTACAAGGAAATCCACATTTTGTTACAGCAGCACAAAAATAGGCACCAGGAAACACTACACCAAAATAATGCCATACAAACTAACAAAATAATATGAATGCATCATAAAACACTCCAATGTACGCCAAAAAGTCAAAAAGTTTGGGGTCAGTGTGTTATTTTTTCTTTCTGTTTTGCATTGTTACAAAAATATTTAAAATAACTGATGTTTGAACATTCATTGTTAAATGAATGAATGAATCATATTAAGCAGCACAACAGTTTTCAACATTGATAACAATAAGAATAGCATATTAGAATGATTTCTGAAGGATCATGGGACTGAAGGCTGCTGAAAATTCAGCTTTGCCATCACAGGAATATTACTTTTTAAAATACATTCAAATAGAAAACAGTTATTTTAAATTGTTATAATATTTCACATTATTACTGTCCAACTGATATTTTTATTATTAAATAAATGCAGGCCTGGTGAGCATAAAGTCTTTCGAAGTCATAAAAAATATTAGCGACCCCAAACAGATTAAATAAAATTTTAACAAATGTAATAATGTCCCTTTGCCCATAAACTATTAGGCAGTTTATTTTTTAGTTCTTTTAAATATATAATTTTAACATGTTCTTTTATTGTAAAACTATAGTGTCTTATAAGCATTTAAATATAATTTAAATATTTCCCCTAATTTTACGAGGTAAACTCCACTGTTTTGACATTGTTTTGATGTAAACGTAAATCTATTGTTCTTTAGAATAGTTTTTTTTTAGCATAGATCATTTACGGTACAGTTAACCAATAACACGTTTCTACATTACAGTGCAATGTGATGCTCTCTCTCTGAACAGACAGTTTGTCAGCCTGAAAAGACACTCAGGAGAGAGTGTGTGTCCTAAAAACACTCTGCTCATATCATGCCCATCTGTCCACCTGGCACCAGCCTCTGAAATGCCTTTGGTTGCTAATTCCCTGGGTTTACTCTCCAGCTAAACTTGCTGAGAAAACGTGTCCGATTTCCATCTGAAGACAGCTGGTGGCATACTAAAGGGCTGTGAACTGAATTTGGAAATGTTCTGTTTGAAGGAAATCACAATATTTGCAGTGAAAATCAACAGCCGCTCTAGATAGACGCTGTCTGCGGTGCTGAAACGGCACTACCCCCTGCACTCAAAATGCACTGTCCGTGGTCCTGAAATCTGTTTCAGAATAAAAGCAGTGCAGGTACATCATGATTAGTCAGCGCACTTGTTCCGGGAGATTTTCGAGTCAAGCTGCTCATATTAATGCAATAAAAGGGGAGGATTCCCGCTGAGGAGGTGGAGTGGTTGTCCTGGTAGTGGGCGAGCGTGAGTGTCGGTAAGGGGCGTGGATGCGCAGTCTGTAGCGTATCTGCCGGAGCGCCTGGTGTAATGCAACAAAGATGATGAGCTTCCGCGTTGAGAGACATGGTTAATTAAGGCATAATGCATTCGCTTGGGGAGACAATTTGACAAAAGGTTTTATAACACACAGCACAGAGGGGAGAGCGAGAGAGAAATCACCATTGCAGCACGCACTGCACATAGGTGACTATTCACTGCAAGCCTTCAGCAAAACATTTTATAATTAATTTCTGAACTCTGTTCTTATACGGTACGATTTTTGACATTTGCAGCACAACCAGTTCAAATGCAATAAATGAGGCAGACAGCTGAATCAATGTTTTTATATCTTGTGTGCATTCTGTGCGCCATGCGTGTGTATATGTGTAACAGCATGCTATGTGTCCCTGTGTTTCTGGCTGAGCCGCGAGACTGAGTCGTGCTGGGGCCCTGATGTGCACCATTGTCATTCAGACCGCGTTCACACGGAAACCCTGCAGGAAGCACCCAGTGCTCCCCCGCATTCTCTCTCTCCGGCTTGCTTTTTGCTCTCTCTCCCCGGCCCTCTCCTCTCCTTATTCGTTGCATCCTTCCACTTCCTCTCTCACTGCACCCATCTAGCCTCAAGTACATCAAGAAGCAGAGAGAATGTATCAGAACGCATGGGAAAAGGAAGTCGGAAATGCAAATATGTGCGCGTTTGTTTAGAATGGAAAGACATATAACCCTATAACCACCTGCTCTCTAAGCTCTGGCCCTTCAGGGATATACAGGGTTACCAGATGGTGTTTTGACTGAGCATAGCGTGAAGCATGATAACCCTTACATCCACACACAATTAGTGAGCATCGGCTCTAATAGGAAAGCCGGCAACAATAAGGTTGTGATGGGACATTTTGCATTCGCCCCTATGCCCTTGTTCCTACCAAAAAAGTAATGGATAAATTAATCAAAAGAGTTGGAATTACATCCAGTGCCACTAGTAATTTTTTATATAACTTTTCAGGAGCATTTTCATATCTATGGCATTTTAAAATGACTGAAATAAGTCAAACAGCATGTAGAGCGCATGAGAATGCACAGAAATCAGAAATCACCACCTGCCAAGAAGCCATGAATCTCTGAGCAATAAAGAGCGCGTATGCGGAGACGGAGCGGGGGCTACTATATTTAAACCAGGCTAGTGAGAGCAATAGATTCATCCTCAGCTTATCTCGGTGTATGGCAGCAGGAGGTGTGTGTAGCCCCTTTACAGGCTGTCTCAAGAGGTTAGAATATGCTTGAGAACTCACTTACTCTACTGCTCTATGACTGCAACACATTAGAAAGCACCTCGCTCACCTACAGCAAGAAAAAATGCCCCAGCTTGGAGGTGTCAATCAAAGGAATCAGATGTGACAACACTACACTTGTGGCAATAGATGCTGTCATTATAATCCCAGGAACAAGTTGCTCTTATGAAGTCTTGGAGGAAGAGTCGGAGAAATAGTTTTACTCAAACTTCACTCTGATGCACTGCCAGGAGAGATATGGGTTTAAGGGACATTGCAATACAGTGGCCCACAAATGTATTTAGACACCGTTAAAGCTGCATTAATTGCATTGCATTAGAAAATAAAATATTGAATTTAGTATTCATTAGCCTGACTTCGTCATACTCAATTCTAGTCAGAATATGAGTCTGATACTGCTCCATTGGGCTGTGATTATGAGGCGTGTTTCAACCGAACCAGGAAAGAAAATGCCTCTGCACTCAATTGGATAGATCTACAACCAATCAGAGCAACGGAGCGACGCATAGTTGTCAACAGAACTCAACTGCACGCACGCTGGAAGAACTGGTCTCCATTTTTAGTGGCTATCAAGTCATGAAACAGCCAACAAACAGTGTCCAAATACTATTTATCTTCATTTATTAGAACCTTGCATCTATTGTTTTACAAAATAAAAATGTGTTTGTGCTGTCTTAAATAGCTAATAGCTATATTAATAGCTATATTGTTATTAATAATTATATTAAATTAATAAATGTAGTATATATTTGTATGTTTGTGTGTCTACAATTGCATACACCTGTCCAGTAATCTGCACTTGAGTTTTAAGGCTGAGCCAGTCTTGAGTTCTGTCCAGAAAATGATTCTATACTCAATGATTCATAAACCTAAATAATTCATAGCAGCCATGCATATTAGCCCAGCACTCATTATTAATCTTTGATCTGTTTAACTCTCTGCAGCATCTCCAAGTGTAAGTATGAGTGTGTGGATGTGTTTTCCTAATACAGCTCTAGACCATCTCTTTTGTCATTTTTCTCTTCCATTAGTCTTCACTTTCCAACTCACTTTTCTGTCACTTCATTTTTCTTTCTTTAATTCAATCAAAATGAACACACACATACACCATCACCAACCTGATAATGCATTACCCAGAATTATATCTATGGACTGATGCATGCTGGCCTGTGTTCAATTGGTTAATATTTCATTAGGCAATGCATTAAGTACCAAGGTGCTTCAGTACAAAGGATGGTTCTGCTCTATGTATACTGCCAAATGATCAGAAATGATCACTCTGACCTAGAAGTCTATTGATCTCTGATCGATTGTTTTACATAGATAAACACAGATAACCCTATTACCATACATTTGTAGAGGGATTGTTCACCCTGAAATGAAAATAGACCCTCATGTTGTTCCAAACCTGTATGTGCCTTTCTTTTTTATATGGAACACAAAAGAAGACACTTTAAAAAAAAGCATCTTCTTCTTATATATACAGTGAGGAAAATAAGTATTTGAACACCCTGCTATTTTGCAAGTTCTCCCACTTAGAAATCATGGAGGGGTCTGAAATTGTCAT
This sequence comes from Romanogobio albipinnatus, assembly GCA_023566225.1. NCBI lineage: Eukaryota > Metazoa > Chordata > Actinopteri > Cypriniformes > Gobionidae > Romanogobio > Romanogobio albipinnatus. The sequence goes on from CM042254.1 coordinate 12,767,651, forward strand.
CGTAGGTGCATGTCCACTGTGAGAGACATAATCTAAAAATAAAAAAAATCCAGAAATCACAATGTATGACTTTTTAACTCTTTATTTGTATGATACAGCTGCAAATAAGTATTTGAACACCTGAGAAAATCAATGTTAATATTTGGTACAGTAGCCTTTGTTTGCAATTACAGAGGTCAAACGTTTCCTGTAGTTTTTCACCAGGTTTGCACACACTGCAAGAGGGATTTTGGCCCACTCCTCCACACAGATCTTCTCTAGATCAGTCAGGTTTCTGGCCTATCGCTGAGAAACATCTGTCTCATCTGACCACATGACTTTCTCCCATGACTCCTCTGGATCATCCAAATGGTCATTGGCAAACTTAAGACGGGCCTTGACATGTGCTGGTTTAAGCAGGGGAACCTTCCGTGCCATGCATGATTTCAAACCATGACGTCTTAGTGTATTACCAACAGTAACCTTGGAAACGGTGGTCCCAGCTCTTTTCAGGTCATTGCCCAGCTCCTCCCGTGTAGTTCTGGGCTGATTTCTCACCTTTCTTAGGATCATTGAGACCCCACGAGGTGAGATCTTGCATGGAGCCCCAGTCCGAGGGAGATTGACAGTCATGTTTAGCTTCTTCTATTTTCTAATGATTGCTCCAACAGTGGACCTTTTTTCACCAAGCTGCTTGGCAATTTTCCCGTAGCCCTTTCCAGCCTTGTGGAGGTGTACAATTTTGTCTCTAGTTTCTTTGGACAGCTCTTTGGTCTTGGCCATGTTAGTAGTTGGATTCTTACTGATTGTATGGGGTGGACAGGTGTCTTTATGCAGCTAACGACCTCAAACAGGTGCATCTAATTTAGGATAATAAATAGAGTGGAGATGGACATTTTAAAGGCAGACTAACAGGTCTTTGAGTGTCAGAATTCTAGCTGATAGACAGGTGTTCAAATACTTATTTGCAGCTGTATCATACAAATAAATAGTTAAAAAATCATATATTGTGATTTCTGGATTTTTTTTTTTTAGATTATGTCTCTCACAGTGGACATGCACCTACGATGACAATTTCAGACCCCTCCATGATTTCCAAGTGGGAAAACCTGCAAAATAGCAGGGTGTTCAAATACTTATTTTCCTCACTGTACACCGATCAGGCATAACATTATGACAGATGAAGTAAATAACACTGATTATCTCTTCATCATGGCACCTGTTAGTGGATGGGATATACAGGTGCTGGTCATATAATTATAATTATATAATCAAAAAGTTTATTTATTTCACTAATTCCATTCAAAAAGTAAAACTTGTATATTATATTCATTCATTACACACAGACTGATATATTTCAAACATTTATTTCTTTTAATTTTGATGATTATAACAGACAGCTGAGGAAAATCCCAAATTCAGTATCTCAGAAAATTTGAATATTGTAAAAAGGTTCAATATTGAAGACACCTGGTGCCACACTCTAATTAGCTAATTAACTCAAAACACCTGCAAAGGCCTTTGATGGTCTCTCAGTCTAGTTCTGTAGGCTACACAATCATGGGGAAGACTGCTGACTTGACAGTTGTCCAAAAGACGACAATTGACACCTTGCACAAGGAGGGCAAGACACAAAAGGTCATTGCAAAAGAGGCTGGCTGTTCACAGAGCTCTGTGTCCAAGCACATTAATAGAGAGGTGAAGGGAAGGAAAAGATGTGGTAGAAAAAAGTGTACAAGCAATAGGGATAACCGCACCCTGGAGAGGATTGTGAAACAAAACCCGTTCAAAAATGTGTGGGAGATTCACAAAGAGTGGACTGCAGCTGGAGTCAGTGCTTCGAGAGCCACTACGCACAGACGTATGCAAGACATGGGTTTCAGCTGTCGCGTTCCTTGTGTCAAGCCACTCTTGAACAACAGATAGCGTCAGAAGCGTCTCGCCTGAGCTAAAGACAAAAAGAAAAAAAAGTGGTCCAAAGTTATGTCCTCTGATGAAAGTAAATTTTGCATTTCCTTTGGAAATCAGGGTCCCAGAGTCTGGAGGAAGAGAGGAGAGGCACACAATCCACGTTGCTTGAGGTCCAGTGTAAAGTTTCCACAGTCAGTGATGGTTTGGGGTGCCATGTCATCTGCTGGTGTTGGTCCGCTGTGTTTTCTGAGGTCCAAGGTCAACGCAGCTGTATACCAGGAAGTTTTAGAGCACTTCATGCATCCTGCTTCTGACCAACTTTATGGAGATGCAGATTTCATTTCCAACAGGACTTGGCACCTGCACACAGTGCCAAAGCAACCAGTACCTGGTTTAAGGACCATGGTATCCCTGTTCTTAATTGCAGAAGAGCTGAAGGCCACGATCAGAGCAACCTGGGCTCTCATAACACCTGAGCAGTGCCACAGACTGATCGACTCCATGCCACACCGCATCGCTGCAGTAAATCAGGCAAAAGGAGCCCCAACTAAGTATTGTGTGCTGTACATGCTCATACTTTTCATGTTCATACTTTTCATTTGGCCAAGATTTCTAAAAATCCTTTCTTCGTATTGGTCTTAAGTAATATTCTAATTTTCTTAGTTAGTTCCTTAGTTGTCTGTTATAATCATCAAAATTATAATAAATACACATTTAAAAATATCAGTCTGTGAGTAATGAATGAATATAATATACAAGTTTCACTTTTTGAATGGAATTAGTGAATTAAATCAACATTTTGATTATATTCTAATTATATGACCAGCACCTGTATTAGGCAGCAAGTGAACACTTTGTCCTCAAAGTTGATGTGAGAAGCAGAAAAAATGGGCAAGCGTAATGATTTGAGCAAGTTTGACAAGGGCCAAATTGTGATGGCTGGACGACTGGGTCAGAGCATCTCCAAAACTGCAGCACTTGTGGTATGTGTTCCCGGTCTGCAGTGATCATTATCTATCAAAAGTGCTCCAAGGAAGGAACAGTGGTGAACCGGCAACAATTTCGCATTGATGCACGTGGGGAGCGAAGGCCCGTGTGGTCTGATCAAATAGACGAGCTACTGTAGCTCAAATTGCTCAAGAAGTTAATGCTGGTTCTGACAGAAAGGTGTCAGAATACACAGTGTGTCGCAGTTTGTTGCGTATGGGACTGGATAGCCACAGACCAGTCAGTGTGCCCATGCTGACCCCTGTCCACCGCCGAAAGTGGTAACAGTGGCACGAGCATCAGAACTGGACCACGGAGCAATGGAAGAAGGTGGCCTGGTCTAATGAATCACATTTTCTTTTACATCACGTGGATGGCCGGGTGCGTGTGCATCACTTACCTGGGAACACATGGCACCAGGATGCACTATGGGAAGAAGGCAAGCCGGCGGAGGCAGTGTGATGCTTTAGGCAATTTTCTGCTGGGAAACCTTGGGTCCTGCCATCCATGTGGATGTTACTTTGAAACGTACCACCTACCTAAGCATTGCAGACCATGTACCCTTTTATGGAAACGGTATTCCCTGGTGGCTGTGGCCTCTTTCAGCAGGATAATGCGCCCTGCCATAAAGCAAAAATGCTTTAAGAATGGTTTGAGGAGCACAACAACGTGTTTGAGGTGTTGACTTCCAAATTCCCTAGAGCTCAATCCAATTGAGCATCTGTGTGATGTGCTGAGCTGAACAAACAAGTCTGATTGATAGAGACCCCACCACACAACTTACAGGACTTAAAGGATCTGCTGCTAACATCTTGGTGCCAGATACCACAGCACACCTTCAGGGGTTTAGTGGGGTCCATGTCTCGACGGGTCAGGGCTGTTTTGGCAGCAAAAGAGGAACCAACACAATATTATGCCTGATCGGTGTAAATATACAGTATAGTTATTTATTATTTAACAGACTTGAGCTAACATGAACTAACAATGGACAGTTGTATTTTTTTATAAACTAACATTAATAAAGGTTCCTAAATATATAACAAATGTTCATTTGTTAATGAATTAACTGAGATTCATTAATGCATGGTGAGATGGTGGTCCAGTGGGTTAAACCATGGAACTGATACGCAGAAGGTTGCTGGTTCAATCCCAGCGGTCACCACCAGTGTGTCCTTGAGAAAGGCACTTTACTCCATGTTGCTCCAGGGGGATTGTCCATGTAATAAGGGCACTGTAAGTCGCTTTGGATAAAAGAGTCTGCCAAATGCATAAATGTTAATGTTAAATGTTAAATGTTATTAATGAATTAACTGAGATCCTAAGTGTTATGCACATATACATACACAGACATATACACATAAAGGGTTGTCTATGTAAGAAAAGTTGTTGGTACATTTTTGTCTGAACTTTTAATTTATCATTAAATTGTATTAATGTAAATATTAGTATTTAATATGAATTGCAGAGATTCTTCTTGCATCTGTGTCATGTTGTGTGTTGATTCTCTCATATCTGAAACAGAAGCAGCTCTAATGAATTTAATTGCAGAACCAAATCATAAAACTTAAGTTTAACTAAAACCTTAACCCTATTGTATTTTCTGCCTTTCAGACGATGATATTCCAAAATGAAATGCAAATCTAACATTTTATATAAAATATGTTGTATATATCTGCATATTTTTCATCCACTTCTTAGGCCAATGAGGTTAAATGAATAGATTCTTCAGAGAGAGAGAGAGAGAGAGAGAGAGAGAGAGAGAGAGAGAGAGAGAGAGAGAGAGAGAGAGAGAGAGAGGGATAGCAGAAGAGGGATAGTTTATAAGTGGGGGGGGGGATTAAGTGACAGAGAGAGAAATGGGAGAGGATGGGAGAAGAGCCACAGTAATTAGGAGATTGGTCTTTTTTGGCTGTTCTGTGTGTTTGCAGAGGGACTGAGTGTGTATTAATTGATGAACTGATTGATGAGGGGGGATGGAGGGAGGGAGGGAGCGAAAGGTGGAGAGAGCGAATGAAGGGGTGAGACTGCACTGCTAGGCTCAGCTAATGGCGCAAGACTGTTGTTGAGTAAGCAGTCTACTGAGGAGGATCAGCACTTACACACACGCACACGCATACACACACGCTGAGTGTTTGCACACACTGTATGTACACAGAAACATCTTCAATAAAAATGCACGTGCACTGCATTTAAGCTTAATTTGCATAGTAACGAATCAGAGGGAGTCAGAGCGGACGCTTCAGCCACAGTGACTCAACTCCTTGCTGAGATAATGGTACTTCTGACCCTCTGACAACATCCAGGATGTTTGAAATGATCGTTGAGTTGCTGGGACAGACTGAGCAGTGACCAATGGGCTTATTCTCTCACTGAAGCAAGCTCTTTGTCTTGACAGCATATGATCCCTCTCTAAACGCAAAGCCATATATCACAGACACTGATGCTACTTCAGTAACTGCATTTTTCTTATATTTTTCTACACTTAAAATAAGAAAGCGGGCAGGATAGTAGGGCTGGGCGACATGGCCTTAACAAAAAAATCCCCATTTTTTTTCACAATAATCTGATTTACGATTTAAATAGATTTTTTCCTTTTTCATAACAAAAAGGGCTTTTTCAGTATAGTCTCATCCCAGGGCAAAAAAAACCATGAAACATAAAAAGTCTTTGACATAGTCCTCTATGGGACGCTGGCCTTGACAAAGGCGGGCAACTGCTGGGTCCATAATGGCGGTCTGTTATTCTGTAACGATTGATCCACTGACGAGGCAAGTTGCTAAACCCAAGTGCAGTTTATTATAACTTAAAACTTAACATAAATCAAAACAAAGACTTGGCAAAACAAAGACTTGACCTGACCTGACTTGACATACACTCACACTCACACTCACACTCACACTCACACTCACACTCACACTCACACTCACACTCACACTCACACTCACACTCACACTCACACTCACACTCACACTCACACTCACACTCACACTCACACAAAAATAACAGACGAAGACACATGGCAAACATGAGGGCTTAAATACACATGGACTAATGACAAGACAAGAGACACCTGTGAATGATGATCAGACAATGAACCAATGACAGGACAATACACAAGATCACATGAGGGCATGGGAGTCACATGACAAGACCAGGAAACAAGACAGTGAACATGACACACTCAAAAATAACCGTGAACATGATTAACTAAAAACATTAGCAATGAACATGAACTGTCACCAAAACACCCTGTGACATGCACGCACATATTCTTTTCCTCCAGCAAGCCCAGAAAGAACAAATACAAGTCACACACATTCAAAAAGTAAAGTTACGCCACAAATTGTATCCCAATTCAGTTTATAACAATATTGTAACATTTTATAATAAGGTCCCATTAGTTAACATTAGCTAATGCATTAACATACAATGAGCGATACATTTGTTACAGTATTGATTCATCTTTGTTAACATTAGTTAATAAAAATGCAACTGTTCATTGTTAGTTCATGTTAGCTCGGGTCGATTAAATAATATGAATAGATACAACTTTTAATTTTAATAATGTATTAGATTAGTAAATGTTGAAATTAACATTGATAGTCAATGTTAACTAATGTAGTTAACAAATGTACCCTTATTGTAAAGTGTTACCACAACTATTGTTTGCACAATAATTTCATTGGATTTACGTTGATATGCTGTTAAAAACTGATTATTGCAATCCATGACAAGGAATGAGAGAAAAATATCAGAGGCGAGAACATGAATGCAGAGTCATTCAATCTGTCAGCCCTTTTTATTCTTAATCGGTCAAGATATGGCTAGTTAACCGGGCACTGCCAGGAAATGCCGTAACTTCACCATCTGGACCAAAAAAGAATCTTTCCTTTGATAGTCATTCAAAATTAGCCATGTATTCTTGAATATAATATATTTTTGTAAGCAAAATATAGTTAAGCTTTCATTATGGAGTAGTAGATGATCAGCAATTTTTAACAATGTATCATAACCAAGATGACATAAATGCTTACAATTCATGCGGTTCAAAAGGACAGATGAAAAAGACTGAGAGAAGGAAAATGAAAAGAGCATATTAGAGGCAGGAAATGATGTTAAAAGCAGGAGGTGTGACCAGAGGAGGATGGGAAATTATGAGTAAGCAGGAGAGACGGTGAATGAGTCTGGCCAAGAGCGCTGCGACCACGTCAGCCCATCAATCCCTCCTTCCACTTCTCCATCCCTCCCTCCCTCCCTCCCTCCCTTCTTTCCATCCATCCATGCATCTAGCCAGTGTGCTGAGCGTTCGTTTTTTCCTGCTACTGCAAATGGCAAATCAGCCCTGATTCATCACTGAGGGCTTTTCAATTAAAGTGAAAACACTTGGCGAGAGAGAGGGGGAGGAGTCAAAAGATCTGAGTTAGAGAAAGAGGGAAATGGAAAGGGAGGGGAAAAGAGAGAGAAGGAAGTATATTTTCGTGTGTGTGCATTGCATCAGTGTCCTTCTGGCATAAATGAACCTGAGAGCTTTATCTCAACACAAAATAGGACCCTATTTTCTCTCTTAAACAATAATTCCTAGTTTTATTGTGCACAATCCACCAGTGCATATTATTTCAAAGTTCAAAAAATCTTTATCTTAATAAATTTAAACAAATTGGATTAAAAGTAGCAAACTAAGTAGGATATGACATTGGAAATGTTATATAAGGAAGTCCTATTTAAATTCAGGAAAAAAAGGATGGAAGGATGGATGGAAGGGAAATATTATATTGGATGGATGGATGGATGGATGGATGGATGGATGGATGGATGGATGGATGGATGGATGGATGGATGGATGGATGGATGGATGGATGGATGGATGGATGGATGGATGGATGGATGGATGGATGGATGGATGGATGGATGGATGGATGGATGGATGGATGGATGGATGGATGGATGGATGGATGGATGGATGGATGGATGGATGGATGGATGGATGGATGGATGGATGGATGGATGGATGGATGGATGGATGGATGGGAAATATTATAATGGATGGATGGATGGATGGATGGATGGAAAATATTATATAGAATGGAAGCTTGAATTTACAACCCCAAATCAGAAAAAGTTGGGACAGTATGGAAAACGCAAATAAAAAAAAAGAAGTGATTTCTAAATTTACTTTGACTTGTATTTCATTGCAGACAATATGAACACAAAATATTTCATGTTTTGTCTGGTCAACTTCATGTCATTTGTGAATATGCATCCTTTCCTGTCATTCAGACCTGCAACACGTTTAAAAAAAAGTTGGGACAGGAGCAATTTAGGGCTAGTAATGAGGTAAAATGGTTAAATAATGATGTGATTTGAAACAGGTGATGTCAACAGGTGATTGTAATTATTTGTTGGGGATAGTATGATTTGGTACAAAAGCAGCATCCAAGAAAGGTCTAATCCTTTAGGAGCAAAGATGGGCCGAGGATCGCCAGTTTGCCAACAAATACGTGAGAAAATTATTGAAATGTTTAAAAACAATGTTCCTCAAAGAAAGATAGGAAGAGATTTGGATATTTAACATTCAACAGTGCATAACATAATTAAAAGATTCAAGGAATCTGGAGGAATTTCAGTGCGTAAAGGACAAGGGCGCAAGCCTAAGCTGAACAACCGTGATCTCCGATCCCTCAGGCGGCACTGCATCAAGAATCGTCATTCATCTATAAGCGATATCGCCACATGGGCTCAGGACTACTTTGGCAAACCTTTGTCAAGTACCACAATACGTAGTTACATCCACAAATGCCAGTTAAAACTGTACTGTGCCAAAAGGAAGTCCTATGTTAACAGTGTCCAGAAGCACCGTCGACTTCTCTGGGCTCGGAGGCATCTGGGATTGACCATCACACAGTGGAAACGTGTACTGTGGTCAGATGAATCAGTATTTCAGGTATTTTTTGGGAGGAATGGACGCCGTGTGCTCCGGACCAAAGAAGAAAAGGATCATCCAGACTGTTACCAGCAACAAGTCCAAAAGCCAGGGTCTGTCATGGTATGGGGTTGTGTCAGTGCCCTTGGCAAAGGTAACTTGCACTTCTGTGAAGGCACCATTAATGCTGAAAAGATTTTGGAGCATAATATGCTGCCTTCAAGAAGACATCTTTTCCAGGGACGTCCATGCATATTTCAACAAGACAATGCAAAACCACATTCTGCACACATTACAAAGTCCTGGCTGCGGAGGAAGAGGGTACGGGTACTTGACTGGCCTGTCTGCACTCCCGACCTGTCTCCAATAGAGAATGTGTGGCGCATTTTGAAGCGCAAAATGCGACAACGAAGACCCTGTACTGTTGCCCACCTTAAGACTTGTTTTCAGGAAGAATGGGACACAATTAGACCTGAAACACTTCATCACTTGGTGTCTTCAGTCCCTAAACGTCTTTTAAGTGTTGTGAAAAGGAATGGCAACATTACAAAGTGGTAAATGCTTTACTGTCCCAACTTTTTTTTAAATGTGTTGCAGGTCTGAATGACAGGAAAGGAAGCATATTTACAAATGACATGAAGTTGACCAGACAAAACATTAAATATTTTGTGTTCATATTGTCTGCAATGAAATACAAGTCAAAGTAAATTTAGAAATCACTTCTTTTGTTTTTTATTTGCGTTTTCCATACTGTCCCAACTTTTTCTGATTTGGGGTTGTAGTATATATGGCTTATAAATATTGGATGGATGGAAGGATGGATGGATGGATGGATGGGAAATATTATATTTAATGGAAGCTTGAATTTAGTATATATGGCTTATTAATATTGGATGGATGGATGGATGGATGGGCAATATTATATAGAATGGAAGCTTGAATTTAGTATATATGGCTTATTAATATCGGATGGATGGATGGATGGATGGATGGATGGATGGATGGATGGATGGATGGATGGATGGGCAATATTATATAGAATGGAAGCTTGAATTTAGTATATATGGCTTATAAATATTGGATGGATGGATGGATGGATGGATGGATGGATGGATGGATGGATGGATGGATGGATGGATGGATGGATGGATGGATGGATGGATGGATGGATGGATGGATGGGAAATATTATATAGAATGGAAGCTTGAATTTAGTATACACTCACCTAAAGGATTTTTAGGAACACCATACTAATACTGTGTTTGACCCCCTTTCGCCTTCAGAACTGCCTTAATTCTACGTGGCATTGATTCAACAAGGTGCTGAAAGCATTCTTTAGAAATGTTGGCCCATATTGATAGGATAGCATCTTGCAGTTGATGGAGATTTGTGGGATGCACATCCAGGGAACGAAGCTCCCGTTCTATCACATCCCAAAGATGCTCTATTGGGTTGAGATCTGGTGACTGTAGGGGCCATTTTAGTACAGTGAACTCATTGTCATGTTCAAGAAACCAATTTGAAATGATTCGAGCTTTGTGACATGGTGCATTATCCTGCTGGAAGTAGCCATCAGAGGATGGGTACATGGTGGTCATAAAGGGATGGACATGGTCAGAAACAATGCTCAGGTAGGCCGTGGCATTTAAACGATGCCCAATTGGCACTAAGGGGCCTAAAGTGTGCCAAGAAAACATCCCCCACACCATTACACCACCACCACCAGCCTGCACAGTGGTAACAAGGCATGATGGATCTAGTGTTAATTTTGTCACCGATTTTTAATTTAGTCTTAGTCTTAGTCTTGTGCCAAATGTCCTTGTTAGTTTTAGTCATATTTAGTCATTCACATATCTTTTTTTGTTAGTCAAGTTTTAATCGACTAAAAGTCTCGTCATTTTAGTCTAGTTTTAGTCAAAGGAAAACTCAATATATTTTGTGGCAAAATAAGTAACATAAGATATATATAACCTGCATAATGTATGTGCCCCAACACCATAGCTAACTGGTTGATTTACAGCGTAGATGCCTAAAATCAGCATTAGCTTATGAGACGATGGGCACGAATATTGATTTCGTTCTTGATTCAGTATGAATTCATATGTATATAGCCTACTGTACATATAAGGAAAAATAAGTTTGCCTTTTAGCACTATTTTAAACTTTTTTGGGGTTATATTATATTTGCTTGCATTCTTTACTATTTACTATTATTAACATTTCAAAATTTCACTAATAAGTAAACAGTTATGATCTGCAATACTTTTTTTAACAACTAAACTACATGTATATTTATTAAAGAGCCATACAGGCACCCAGTGGGTAATGGCATTACAAGTAAAAAAAACAAAAAACAATTTCCAGCCACAAAATTACTCTAATTTGCCTCTTTGCATTGGAATTCTCTATTTTAACCTTAATTAATACACTAATTGTAATATAAATAAGAAAAATATTAGAAGAAAAATATTTGAAGTGGTCATTAATGGACCATAAGTATTGCACAAATAGTATTTAGTACCAAAAGATCTCAAAATATTCAATAAATATTATTGAACTAAAATATAGGCTATTTATTTTAAAAATAGTTAAGGTGTAATGGTCACATTTGACCATCAATGAGCATAAGTGTGACTTAATTAGTAAGGAATACCTGAGGGCTAAATACAAGAAAAACATTAACATTAATGTAAACAATGATGCATCTCTACCACTCTCCATAATAAAATGATACTGTAAATGTGGCTGACGTAATAATCAATGCACACTATGCTGTGGGCTGCTGTTCACCAAAAATTGCTGCAAACACCTGTATAGTGAAGCTGTTTAGTGAAGCTGTTGTGTAACTTATGCGGAGTAAGCCATTCAAATGTATTGACACAGCTCTAGAAGTATTGAGCTCTCCGGGAACCACGTGACCGCATGGCCGCCGCGAGATGATAGGCTTGCAGCAACAGGAGGAGTATGAGAGAGACCTGTAGCCTACTCGAGCAACAGCGCAGACTCTTTCAGAATATTAAGAACAGCTGAATATTCTATCTCATAATGAAAAAGTAGAGACGATTGTAGACGAAAATGAAGAGAGATTTTATCTTGGTTTTTATTTTATGCAAAACATTTTAGTCTCATCCTTTTTCGTCAACAATAATGCATGTTAATTTAGTCTTAGTCAGCGTTTTTGGACATTGGTGCAGTCTTGTCATCGTCTCGTCTTCGTCATGAAAAAAAAGGTTGTTGACGAACATATTTAGTCTCGTCTCGTCTGACGAAATTAACACTAGACTAGATGGATCCATGTTCTCATTCTGTTTACACCAAATTCTGACTCTACCATCTGAATGTCTCAACAGAAATCGGGACTCATCAGACCAGGCAACATTTTTCCAGTCTTCAACTGTCCAATTTGCTCGTGCTACTGGTGAGCTTGTGCAAATTGTAGCCTCTTTTTCCTATTTGTAGTGGAGATGAGTGGTAGCCGGTGGGGTCTTCTGCTGTTGTAGCCCATCCGCCTCAAGGTTGTGCGTGTTGTGGCTTCACAAATGCTTTGCTGCATACCTCGGTTGTAACGAGTGGTTATTTCAGTCAAAGTTGCTCTTCTATCAGCTTGAATCAGTCGGCCCATTCTCCTCTGACCTCTAGCATCAACGAGGCATTTTCGCCCACAGGACTGCCGCATACTGGATGTTTTTCCCTTTTCACACCATTCTTTGTAAACCCTAGAAATGGTTGTGCGTGAAAATCCCAGTAACTGAGCAGATTGTGAAATACTCAGACCGGCCCGTCTGGCATCAACAACCATGCCACGCTCAAAATATCTTAAATCACCTTTCTTTCCCATTCTGACATTCAGTTTGGAGTTCAGGAGATTGTCTTGACCAGGACCACACCCCTAAATGCATTGAAGCAACTGACAAGCAACTGTTGCCTCTGGCTTGGCGTGCTCAATTGGGGACACTACATTTTTCAACTAAACATCGAAATAAATCTAATTAATAAACTAAATTAACCATATAAACTAAATTACTGATCTAATTATTGATCTAAAGCCCACACTGTCACCGTATGGAAATTGAAATGAACTGATGACATCAAATGGCTATACAGCTTAATAAAATTATGCTGCATTATTTTCCTGTTTAACACTGTAAAGCTGCTTTGAAACAATCTACATTGTTAAAAGCGCTATATAAATAAAGTTGACTTGACTTGACATGTGATTGGTTGATTAGATAATTGCATTAATGAGAAATTGAACAGGTGTTCCTAATATTCCTTTAGGTGAATATATTTGGCTTATAAATATTAGATGGATGGATGGATGTGTGGATGGATGGATGGGAAATATTATACAGAATGTAAGCTTGAATTTAGTATATATGGCTTATAAATATTGGATGGATGGATGGATGGATGGATGGATGGATGGATGGATGGATGGATGGATGGATGGATGGATGGATGGATGGATGGATGGATGGATGGATGGATGGATGGATGGATGGATGGATGGATGGATGGATGGATGGATGGATGGATGGATGGATGGATGGATGGATGGATGGATGGATGGATGGATGGATGGATGGATGGATGGATGGATGGATGGATGGATGGATGGATGGATGGATGGTTAATAATAAGATATTATTTATTACTTGTTCAGAGAAAGCAAGAACATGAGGCAAGGTGGGGATAAAAAACAGAGCACTTATTGTACTATAGGCTGCTGCAAATACACCCTAAACTGTGAGATTTTGCGTAAGTGTGTAACACAGATGAATGCGTTTAGCAAGATACTGTATTAAGTCTCGTGTTTGCATACCATTTTATTTCAGGGTGAGAGAGAAAGAAAGGGCATGTGTGCCAGGGAGAATGTGTTTGTCTTGTGCAGAAGACTACGAGACTGATGATGAAACAACTAGTTAAGTCTCTTTTGCCACACATACACACACACATAAATCAGCTTTTATGCCTTTCATAATAAATTGCACTACTACTGACTCACTTATATGTGTCCCATTGAAGAAAGGAACTCATATATGGGCTTGGAAGCTGGAGTAAATTACTGTTTTATTTTGGGGTGAACCTTTCTATAAACATTTGCTTTGTTTCTATCACTTTGATATCCTTTTTTGTTTTTGTGTGTGTGCATTTGCCATTTGCACTCTGCTGCATCTCATTTTCACTCATGTCGTTAGGACAGCATAAATCACACTCTCTGAGAGTTTCATTGAGAAAAGAGCCGAGCTCAAACTGGCAGCCAGCCAATCAGGGAGAGTGACCCTGAGAAGACATGTGAGCGATGGGACGCATGGCTACTCAGACAGGCTGGAGCACTTAACGGTGACGCTAGTCAGAACACTGGTGGCTGCTGGTATGGTACGTACTGTATAAACACTGATGCATTTCATTGAACATAAACCTGAGAGCTGCAGTTTTTGGGTGCTTAATTCAGTTGATGAGATAATGGTCATGGTCTAGAATTAAAGAGGAATGGAAAAGGTGAAAATGACCAAATGATGCTTCTGATTTTATAATTTAGGCACCCTCATGATGTTCTAAAACCGATATATATATATATAAAAATAAAAAAAAGCGTTTAATTAAAAGAAAATTGTTTAATTGGTCGCAGCGTACTTCAAAATATACTCTTTTGTATTCTGCAGAAGAACATTCTGTCATTGCTTGCTCAGCCTGAAACTTACATGACCTACAAAAGGAGACATTAAACAGAATGTCCAAAATGCTTTCTTACAATGAAGTGAATGGTATGGTGGCCCAGTAGTGCACAACACAACGAAATCAAGCCACAACACAACGGAAAAAAAACCCACAACCAGTGTTGGGGAAGCGAACAGTAGTTTGACAAGCTACAAGCTACTTATAAATTAAAGTAGTTAAACTACAGTCAAGCTACCCTTCTGAAAAAGTAGTTAGATACACTACAAGTTACTACCAAAATGTAGCTAGCTACATCGAAACTACTTTGAATTTTTTTTTTTTTTTTTTTTTTTTACAATTAAATTGCATATTTACAAATAACTGAATAATCGTTAATGAAGAATGTTTTAAGTTAAATGTTTGGGGTTTAAAACAACACAATGCAATACAATTATGATAAGAGTAAAGTTTTATTTTTACTAAAATATAATACTAAAATGTAGTCTATATCTCAAACTGACTGTCAAAGTGCAGAATCGCAACAAATGTCATGTCACATCAATGCAAGAACAAAATATAAACAACTTGGATACACAGGAGTAGACAAAAATGCAGGTAAACTCACAGCACGTGCAGTGACGCATCATACGGTGTGTGATCAGAGCCGATTACTAGTTGATCCGTGTAAAATTATCAACCCATTCCTGTACGTTCTTTACATAATCATCAGACGATCTCTTCTCTGTGAACCATAAAGCTGCAAGATGCGCGATGAAACAATAGATGGCGGTAACGCGTGATTTTAGTATGTGATCAAATAAGAAGAAAACACTGTGCTGCTTCAATGCATTGCAGGCTCGTCAAAACACAAACCCGAATGTAGCTTTTGGTTGTGCTACACCACTACTTGCTGGAAAAAAAGTATTAGCTACTGGAACAGCTACACTGTTTAAAAAGCAACTGAGCTCCTGACAAGCTACTGAAAAATGTAGTTAAGTTAGTAGCGTCGCTACTTGTAGTTAACTACTCCCCAACACTGGCCACAACACAACGAAAAAGCCACACCACACACAAAAAGCCACAACACAACAGAATCAAGCCACAACACAACGAAAAAGCCACAACACAACGAAAAGGCCACAACAGAATCAAGCCACAACACAACGAAAACAAGCCGTCAAAGCCTGCCAATTCCACCAAGTGGTTGAAACATGTAATTGTATTAATGAAATCAAGCCATAACACAACAGAATCAAGCCACAACACAACAGAATCAAGCCATAACACAACAGAATCAAGCCACAACACAACAGAATCAAGCCATAACACAACAGAATCAAGCCACAACACAACAGAATCAAGCCACAACACAACAGAATCAAGCCACAACACAACGGAAAAGCCACAACACAACTGAATCAAGCCACAACACAACAGAATCAAGCCACAACACAACGGAATCAAGCCACAACACAACGGAATCAAGCCACAACACAACGGAATCAAGCCACAACACAACGGAAAAGCCACAACACAACGGAAAAGCCACAACACAACGGAATCAAGCCATAACACAACGGAATCAAGCCACAACACAACGGAAAAGCCACAACACAACGGAATCAAGCCACAACACAACGGAAAAGCCACAACACAACGGAATTAAGCCACAACACAACGGAATCAAGCCACAACACAACAGAATCAAGCCACAACACAACGAAAACAAGCCGTCAAAGCCTGCCAATTCCACCAAGTGGCTGAAACATGTAATTGTATTAACGAAATCAAGCCACAACACAACAGAATCAAGCCATAACACAACAGAATCAAGCCACAACACAACAGAATCAAGCCACAACACAACGGAAAAGCCACAACACAACAGAATCAAGCCACAACACAACAGAATCAAGCCACAACACAACGGAATCAAGCCACAACACAACGGAAAAGCCACAACACAATGGAAAAGCCACAACACAACGAATTCAAGCCACAACACAACGGAATCAAGCCACAACACAACGGTAAAGCCACAACACAACGGAATCAAGCCACAACACAACGGAAAAGCCAAAACACAACGGAATTAAGCCACAACACAACGTAATCAAGCCACAACACAACGGAAAAGCCACAACACAACTGAATCAAGCCACAACACAACGAAAAGGCCACAACACAACGGAAATGCTCCCGTACACTAGGGGGAAAAGCCACAACACAACGAATTCTAGCCACAACACAACAAAAAAGCCACAACACAACGGAATCAAGCCACAACACAACGAAAAGTCCACAACACAACGGAAAAGCCACAACACAACTGAATCAAGCCACAACACAACGGAAAAGCCACAACACAATGGAAAAGCCACAACACAACGAATTCAAGCCACAACACAACGGAATCAAGCCACAACACAACGAAAAGTCCACAACACAATGGAAAATCCACAACACAACGAAAAGGCCACAACACAACGGAAATGCTCCCGACCACTAGGGGCTGCGGTAAAGTTAGTTTCCCTTGCCATTGTTCTATAGACTCGCCAGTCTTACAAATATATAAACACTACCATCAATTTTAAGTGTGCAATTATATATCGACATGAAATATCGATTCAAAATCGCCTACGTTCATTATAGCTGCGTATTTATACTCGAAAATGCTTTAACACACTTAATGACACCAAAGGGAACGTCTGCCAATTCCACCAAGTGGTTGAAATGTATAATTTGCATTAATTAAAATTAATTTTTTTAATGTTCAAATTCCAATGTGTTGTGCATTACTGAGTCAGTTTTGCCAATACAATCAAGCTGTGGAATTTTAACATGTCGGTTTATTTAAATGTTAAAAGTAATTTTAATTAATACAATTACATGTTTCAACCACTTGGTGGAATTGGCAGGCTTGGACGGCTTGTTTTCGTTGTGTTGTGGCTTGATTCCGTTGTGTTGTGGCTTGATTCTGTTGTGTTGTGGCTTTTTCGTTGTGTTGTGACTTTTTCATTGTGTTGTGGCTTTTTCGTTGTGTTGTGAACTTATGTATGCTTTTTCAATTTCATTGTGCTGTGCACTACTGGCCACCGTAATACGGTGATCACAGCTGCCATCCAAGGATTTCTGTAAATACCTTTAATTTCAAGTCAAAGTTATGACATGGTTTAAGAGGAATGTAGTGCACATGTCTTAAAAACTACATTTATGAAGCTTTTCTTTTGGTCTTTTTAGAGCTTGAAAGCACCTAGTCACCACCCACTTTCATTCAATGGCAATATAGCATAAGCATAAGCTTTCAATTGATGTATGGTTTGTTAGGATAGGACAATATTAGGCCGAGATACAACTATTTGAAATTCTGGAATCTGAAGGTGCAAAAAAAGTCGAAATATTGAGAAAATCACATTTAAAGTTGTCCAAATGAAGTCCTTAGCAACCCATATTACTAGTAATAATATTTTTTATATATTCAGGGTAGGAAATGAACAAAATATCTTCATGGAACATGATCTTTACTTAATATCCTAATGATTTTTGACCCATACAATGTATTGTTGGCTATTGCCGTGAGACGCATGGCTGGTTTTGTCGTCCAGGGTCACATATGCTAAATGTCTCCTTTTGTGTTCCACAGAAGGAAATAAGTTATCCATCCAGGTTTGAAACGGCATTAGGGTGAGCAGCTTATTCACAACATTAGTGACATAAAATGTTAGTGTCCTTTCTAATGGTGGATCAGGTTTTCTCAGCCTTTTACTGCTTTCACAGCAACAGCACAGTGATCTGAGAGAATTCAGGCACAGGCACATGGCAATCATACTGATTAAATCCATTCAATCAAAAGCCTGTCAAAATAAGTTGTAACACTACTGCTGTAATGATCATCACAATGTTATGTGTCGAGGCTTCGAGCAAGAGAGTGGGCGAGAGACGAAGAGGAGCAAGTGCTTGAGTGTTTCAAGATGGGAGATCCCCTCAGCTGTGGGTGATTACAGGGTGACAAAACAGTAGGTGGGGCTGCAGAAATCTAACAGGATTGTCCTGCAGTGCCACCATGTGTCTGATATTGGAAGAGCAGGCAAAACATGTAACTAGGTTTCACAGCTTCACCTAATTTTACTGCGTGTGGGAGGTAAGTTTGTGTTTTTTTAATAAATATCTAGTTTAATGCTTTAAAATTTGCCTCAAACATCGTTTTGTCTTGTCAACAGCAAATAACAATGCTAATTAAATGTATAACTTAATCGAGTCAAATACAATGAGGGTAAATGAATGTCCAACACCCATTAAATTCACAACACCCATGGTGTACATATTAACAGAAAAAGCAAAAAGTATTGTGTGAGTTGATAATTACATTAGTTACTAAATTCAAACAGCACATATATCTTCTACACATTTTAAATATCATCTACACATATACAATTATGGAGGAATAATATAATATAAATCAAAAATTATATACAACCATTCAAAACGTTGGGGTCGATCAAAAAAAACAAAAAACAAACTATATTGTTAAATATTGTTACAATTCAAAATAACTGGTTTTTATTTTAATATACAGTGAGGAAAATAAGTATTTGAACACCCTGCTATTTTCCAAGTTCTCCCACTTAGAAATCATGGAGGGGTCTGAAATTGTCATCGTAGGTGCATGTCCACTGTGAGAGACATAATCACAAAAAAAAATCCAGAAATCACAATGTATGATTTTTTAACTATTTATTTGTATGATACAGCTGCAAATAAGTATTTGAACACCTGAGAAAATCAATGTTAATATTTGGTACAGTAGCCTTTGTTTGCAATTACAGAGGTCAAACGTTACCTGTAGTTTTTCACCAGGTTTGCACACACTGCAGGAGGGATTTTGGCCCACTCCTCCACACAGATCTTCTCTAGATCAGTCAGGTTTCTGGCCTGTCGCTGAGAAACACGGAGTTTGAGCTCCCTCCAAAGATTCTCTATTGGGTTTAGGCCTGGAGACTGGCTAGGCCACGCCAGAACCTTGATATGCTTCTTATTACAGAGTCACTCCTTGGTTATCCTGGCTGTGTGCTTCGGGTCATTGTCATGTTGGAAGACCCAGCCTCGACCCATCTTCAATGCTCTAACTGAGGGAAGGAGGTTGTTCGCCAAAATCTCGCAATACATGGCCCCGGTCATCCTCTCCTTAATACAGTGCAGTCGCCCTGTCCCATGTGCAGCAAAACACCCCCAAAGCATGATGCTACCACCCCCATGCTTCACAGTAGGGATGGTGTTCTTGGGATGGTACTCATCATTCTTCTTCCTCCAAACACGTTTAGTGGAATTATGACCAAAAAGTTCTATTTTGGTCTCATCTGACCACATGACTTTCTCCCATGACTCCTCTGGATCATCCAAATGGTCATTGGCAAACTTAAGACGGGCCTTGACATGTGCTGGTTTAAGCAGGGGAACCTTCCGTGCCATGCATGATTTCAAACCATGACGTCTTAGTGTATTAGCAACAGTAACCTTGGAAACGGTGGTCCCAGCTCTTTTCAGGTCATTGACCAGCTCCTCCCGTGTAGTTCTGGGCTGATTTTTCACCTTTCTTAGGATCATTGAGACCCCACGAGGTGAGATCTTGCATGGAGCCCCAGTCCGAGGGAGACTGACAGTCATGTTTAGCTTCTTCCATTTTCTAATGATTGCCACTGCATGAAAAGTGGGATTTTCGTCAGTATGTGGCACTGTAGATTGCCGTGAAACTTCAGGTTTACGACTGTGCACGGCAATTTGCAGGCAACTCCGAAAACTGCCGTAAATTGACGGAAATTGACGTGGGCCTTGCTTGGCAGTTGTCCCCCCATGACCCCCCCTCCCCTTAATTCTAGGGGAGGCTTTATCATGTAAATGAACATGCTGTGAGCTACACAAATGCAAATCAGAGTAGCAGCAGGGGGAGTTTTATCTAGGTTCTGAATTTTTTTAACTAAAACAAGTTTAAAGTTTAAGTTAAAATGTTAACTTAAATTTAAGTTAAATGTACTCGTTTTAGTTCACATTACTAAATTTTTAGGGCAACCAGTTTGCTCCAATTTTTTAAGTAGATTCAACTTGTCCGGGCTCACAGTGTAGATTAATTACTCTGTATGTCATTAGCAATGACCAATGTTATGTAAAAAAATATATATACAGGACAGCAGTTCATGTCTTCAACCTTTAGAGAGGTTATGTGATGCAACAAGACAATGAACCAAAGCACACAAATAAATCAAGTAAAGCATACAGTTTACAAACCAAAATTAATTTTTCCACCCTGCACTGTGAATGATTTTTTAAATGGCTATTAATCATAAATGTGAAAAGTACAAGTTTGTGTGTTTATAGTTAAGTCAGATTGTGTTTTTCTGTAATTGTCATTTAAATTGAGCTCACACCACATTTTATGAATTATCAATGCAGATTTTCAAGAGGTGGTTTCCTGGACAGGGTTTAAATTATGCCAAGAGTAGGCCTAATCTAGTAAATCGCGAGTTAAAAAATTGTTGCCTGGAACAAAGATTAAGCACAGATTACTAACACCTGGACTATGAGTCCTGAACTAAAATAAACTGGATTCATTTACAGTTTTATCTAATTGCTTACACACAATTTCTGAAAATATGGCTCCATTTCTTGTAACTCTACACACAAAACACACAACATGCAAAACATCAGACATCGCTTGCAAAAGCAACACTTTGTGCAAAACTATTTTAACTCTTCCAAAAATGTTGTTTTTGCATATATCTAACTACACACAAATATGCACAACTGAGGAATTTACAGTTGAACTGAAATCAGTTGAACTGAAATCAACTGAACTGAATCAACACTGAAGTCACTTGAGCTGAATATTGACACTATATTGGCTTGTTAGAGCCGGTTTACAGCAGAATTTGTTTTGAACTTGATACTGAAGCTGCTATGAAACAATATATTTTGTTGTATGCATATTCTTTCTTTCTCAAACCTTAGTTTTGATTTCTAAGTGATCAATTTATGTATAAGTGTTTTCACACATGATCATTGGCTGTATGGGTCCTCAGTAAATTAATGTGGCATTTAAATGGCAAAAGTTATTCTTGTCTCTATAACTTATGGCTTCCTAAAGACACGTTATGGGTAAATAAAATATTAATAATATAAATAAAATGTATATCAAAACATATTTTAAATATAATGAAGTCATTTTATTATAGCACTCATCAGATGTTCCTGGAAACAAAACAGAGACAGAACAGTATAAACAAACTAAACACCAAATTACAAAAACATTATTATGTGAAAGTGAATAAAGTTGTGTGTGTGTGTGTGTGTGTGTGTGTGTTTTCAGTTATAAATATGTGCTGTGTAAATTAGCCTATATATACTTTTAGAAATTATATATAGCTAAATTATAATAATTGTATAATATTAAGCATTTACTTAATATACATTGTAACACCAGGCTACTTTACTCTAGCACAGTAGTCAGTTAAGCAATTAATTAATATCTTATATTAATATGTATGTAGCCTAGGCTACATCTAAAGGTAAGTCTGCTTTAAAAAAATATATATATATTACACTTCGACATGTACAGAATGTGCGCGTTAAGAAACACGTTCAAATGTGTCTTCTTAACATGTTAAAACTGTGCGTCGACTGTGTGTGTATGCCTGTTACATGACCAGAATGTGCGTGTCTACACATACAAAAGAAACACGTAAAAAATTGCTGCGTTGACGCGGACAAACAGTGCGTGTTGAAACAATCATAAGTCACGCGTTTCGTATAAAGAGATTTGGCCCCGGGCGCGTTCCATAGTAGAGCCCTAGTCCAATGACATGTGAGGTCGAGGTCATGGCCATGACGCGTAGAAGACGAGAAGACCTTTTTTTTTTTTGCTGCTTTCCTTTTTCGTGATCAACAATGACAGGACGCCGTCTTCAACTCCTGGACGCGACCAACTTTTTCGACTCATTTTCAGGAGGCTGTCTTCGTCTTCACAGCTCTGCAGGCGCTATGAACCAGAGCATGGGTAATGTAACGTTACGATTTAAAGAATATGCTTTTATTCAGCTGTATAAGGAAATGGGTGCGTTAATAGATCCGAGCTTAAAACTGCACATTTTGTTTTCACAGACTATCCTCGCCTCATAACGAAGCCGTGAGCTCTTATCTGCTTGGAACGATTTCCAAGAGTCCAGATTTAACCGCTGATCACGACGAAATTGTGTGTAAGTAACTTCTAATGTGTTTCTCATTCCTAGTTTAATCTTACCGTGACTGTTTTTATTAATACCAGTCTCATGTAATTGTTTTCCAGCTGCCTGTAAGACGTATTATGAATCGACACGCCGCAGCTTCAGATACAAACAACCTGAACTTTACATAGCAGGCGGAAACTGCGAAGTTTAGCTCGAAGTTTAGAGTCGATCAAGAAGAAAAAGGGTAAGATTTATTATATTAGATCCGTTTTTTGTCAATGTGAGTATTTTTCAGGTTGCTTATTGTCTTTATGGATTGTATTACAGTTGCTGGAAGCGAGAGTGTGCTGGATGAGGTGGACATGTGGAAGTCCGCGACCATTGAACTCATGTTTGACGAGGAAGACGCATTGTTGACGGGGTCCTGGATGGATTGTGCGGCCACCGCTCTCGCAGCCTGGAGCACGCTGAACTTTACATTACATTACATTACTGCTGCACTGTACATAGTTGTGTGTTTAACAATAAAGCTCTTTCTTTGAATAAACAGCTGTGTTTTATAAATGAAGCCCTTTCTTTGAATGAACAGCTGTATGCTTATAAATGCCCTTTCTTTGAATAAACGGCACGGTCCGTATAATTTTCCCATATATTCCTTGATGGTATGAATACTTCATAGCACAATAACATTAATATAAAACAAATTATTACAACATAAATTATATATTTATTTATATTATTGGGGTTTACATTTATAATGAGCCATGGGGACCAATAATGATTGGTTTGCTGTGATCTGCCAACCAATCACGAGGGATTTTTCTTTTTTAAATGTAGTGGCTTCAGCCAATAGTGAGTGAGTAAATTCAAGTCTGGCCGTTGACTCTCTGGTTTCGCTGCTATTCATATGCAAATTAGAGGCGTCGCACCTCCGCGCGGTCTCTCAGCGGGGGGCTCTCCACCTACGTCATGGTTCGTTTACGACAATTTGTGGCACAGACGAACGCGACGTTCGCTGCCTGTAAATTGTCGAAAACTGCCGAAAATTAGGGAGATTTCCGGGAGTATACAGGCGTTTACGGGGTCGAAAATCTCACTTTTCATGCAGTGTGCTCCAACAGTGGACCTTTTTTCACCAAGCTGCTTGGCAATTTCCCCGTAGCCCTTTCCAGCCTTGTGGAGGTGTACAATTTTGTCTCTAGTGTCTTTGGACAGCTCTTTGGTCTTGGCCATGTTAGTAGTTGGATTCTTACTGATTGTATGGGGTGGACAGGTGTCTTTATGCAGCTAACGACCTCAAACAGGTGCATCTAATTTAGGATAATAAATGGATAATTTTAAAGGCAGACTAACAGGTCTTTGAGGGTCAGAATTCTAGCTGATAAGCAGGTGTTCAAATACTTATTTGCAGCTGTATTATACAAATAAATAGTTGAAAAATCATATATTGTGATTTCTGGATTTTTTTTTTTAGATTATGTCTCTCACAGTGGACATGCACCTACGATGACAATTTCAGACCCCTCCATGATTTTAGAGTGGGAGAACTTGCAAAATAGCAGGGTGTTCAAATACTTATTTTCCTCACTGTATTTCTAAAATGTAATTTATTCCTGTGATGGCAAAGATTAATTTTCAGCAACCATTACTCCAGTCTTCAGACATAATTTAAAGGAACATTTATTATTATTATCAATGCTAAAAACAATTGTGCTGCTTAATATTTGAAATAAATGTGAAACTGTGTATGTATATATATATATATTTTTTTTTTAACTCTCAACATTGTCTGGCTACTTTTTTAAATGCCCATTTAATGTGTCCGTTACTTTAAAGATAGCAAAATACCTTTGGTGAACATGAAAAATTTCCACAAAAATTATATATTAAAAAAATATATATCCAGATACACACAAACACACACACGCTCTTGGAAGCTAAGAAATTGTTCATAGTTATAATGCAGTTGAATATTTTGCCCAGGAGAGGGCGGTAACTCTAACATTTTAGAAAGGCATGCCAGCTTGTTCTTGAAGCTGTGTATAAATAATTATTATATTGTAATATCTCCAATAAATATATTTGAATTACTTATGGTTTTGAAGTTAAATCATAAAATCTTGTCTTGTGAAATCGGCAAGGATCTAGACAAAACGTGACATATGAACGAAGGGAATTCAGTCTCTGAATATGAGACGGAAGTAAAGCACTGTCATAAAGAAATTATTTATGACGCAATATCCATTGAGAATATTGCCATGAGCGTGTTAGTCTTCCAGCACTTCTTTACCTGAATGAAACTCTCTTTGTCTGACTTGCTTAATGATAGTGCACTTGCTTTTAGTAAGAACTGTATAGCCAGATTTTTCAGCTTTAACATCCTCTACTACTACACATACTCTGTATAGTATTATTTGCTAACATAAATATATGACAATGGCTATCTGCATTTTATTTGATACCTGAAAATAAACAATACAGTTCGGAGTGATGTGGAAGCATTTGAAATGAAAGGTATACTGAGTGTTTGTTTTATGTGAAAATACGTGTACATACACTGTAAATAACACTCATATTTACCTTCAGCAGCCTGTTTTACACACCGCAAAAAACATAATCATGTGTGTATTGTGTCATATTTGTTATTAGTCTGTGAGAAAAGGAAGGCTGAATGGGTGTGAACAAGGGTCAGACTGTCCAGCCCCCCAGAGTAGATTTTAGCTGCCCCTGCTGTGACCTTTGGGCCAGCAGCAGATGGAATGGGCTCACTGGCTGCATTAGCATTTAAATGGCTCAGAGAAACGACAGAGGACAGAGAGATAAAATAAGGTGAGTTCTGCCCTACAGACACGAATAACAAGAGATACACAGAAAGACACACAAACATAGGTAGAATTTTCACAATTGAGTCCACTTTCATGAACTACAAAAGATGAACTGCACAAGAATATATTTTTGAAGAATGTTTCTGAACTGGTGTATATGGAGCTGCTGAAGTGACATGGTCATGGAAAAAATATGAGATGGGAGAAAAAAATGTATTTCAATGTTTTTGTGTTCCACTGAGAAATGTGTTTGTTCACAAAATATTTTGCGAGTGAACGGAAAGTTTCTTGGGGAACGCAAACATTTTGTGAGCAAATGTAAAGATTCTTGGGGGAACACAAATCATTTGCCTTTTCCTTCACCTTGTCCCTTTAGGTCTTAGAGTTCAATGGGGTCCAAAACAACATTGGACCACTTTGACCTTCATTGTATGTAGGCCTGTCACAATGATGAATTTTGTGCTGATGATTAATTGTCTTAAAAATAATTGCGATTGAAAATTTAAATCTGTTTTGCTCATTTTTTTACTTGGAATCATATATATAATATAATAATAACTATAATAAAATAGGCTCACAAGATAAACTTTAATGCTGTGAAAATTAATATTTATATTAATAATTATTTATAAAAAATATAATATAATACCTTGTTTACATGGTTGTGATTGAAATTTAAACTGCACAATTATTGCAGTTACCTAAAATATTTGGGATTAGATTGAATAACAGCAATCAGACAATTGATCAATAATCAGGACAGGACTAATTGTAATTGAGGCACTTTCAACACTTCTATAAATTGAATACGGAAGGCGGTCGGCCGAAACTTTACTTTATAACCATCGGCAACCTCCCGCAGTTTCTCTTGAAGCCAAAACGGAAGTGACATAAACTGCAATTCATCAACTGGCCGCTAGAGACAGGCTCCAGAAGGGAGCAGAATCTCATTGAGCCCCATGTTAAAATGCCCAACTTTACAGCAGATTAAACATGTTTATAGCCTGGTACAAATTGTGGTTTTGGTCTATACGGCTAATTTTGCCCTTCATGACAACTGTGAGGGGGGTGAATTTTTTTATAACTCATTCATTTACATAATAAAAAGCATTAACGTTCTGCATAATTAAGGGCGTGGCCACTTCGAGTGACAGGTGGATAGCCATTTATCTGCTGTCTGTTAGTCATCGTGTCACTTCAGCTACGCCCACGTCCCACCTTTTTGCCCATTTTCTATTATCCGGGAGTGACATGCGATGACGCGCTGCCAAGATGGCAACGGCCAGCTCGACCCTACTTTACGCTTCAAAACTATGGGTGACGTCACGGACACTACGTCCATATTTTTTTACAGTCTGTGATTATAACGTGTTAAATATGGATATTTTTCTTACACAAACGCATCGATTTGCTTCAGAAGGCTGTTATTATCACCCAGGAGCCATGTGGAGCAGTTATTCAACGGACAGGTGCATTTTTTATGGACTTCAAAACAGAGCAACTATTACTGCTATTATAATGCTTGGATTAGCCTGGACTTTTTTAATATAACTCCGATTTTATTTGTCTGAAAGAAGAATGTCATATACACCTAGGATGACTTGAGGGTGAGTAAATCATGGGCTAATTTTCATTTTTGGGTGAACTTTCCCTTTAATCCAGGGGTCTCAAATTCGCAGCCCGCAGGATGATATTTTGTGGCCCCCTTCTTGACATCAAAGTTTAGTGTAAGTGCGGCCCGCGCGTTGCTCTGAAAAGCACCTTTTTGCTGAGTCGTTGCGTGTGCCGCGCTTGCCACGCTTGCTGCCTCCTTTGTGTGTGTGTGTGTGTGTGTGTGTGTGTGTGTGTGTGTGTGTGTGTGTGTGTGTGTGTGTGTGTGTGTGTGTGTGTGTGTGTGTGTGTGTGTGTGTGTGTGTGTGTGTGTGTGTGTGAGAGAGAGAGAGTTGGCTCGCCCCTCCCTCGTGCAGTATAATTGGTTGACACCGCGTGATTGACAGGAACAGACGAACGAAGCTGATCAGACAGTTGAAACGAATGTGGTCTAACAGCGCTCGTCAATGTCAAAATGATTGAGATGGCCAATCAAATCAAAATAGGCGGGGTTTACGTTCTCTTTTGACTCGTGCACACTGCACAGTCTTCACACACAGACGGGCGCGTCAATCTATCGCTTAATGCCGTTGCTGAGAGACTCTATTCTTTCCGGACAAAATGCAAAGTGTCCAAGGTCTTATTATATAATCATTGATGAGCATCTTTGATTTTAATGAAGAAAAACTATATGAGAGCGGATTAGAACCCGGAACCTTTGACACGGTTGACAAAAATACCACCAGACCACTAGAGAATTCAATAATCTTTCGCGGATCTATGTATTTATTCACTCACTCATGCAAAGAATATCGGGACTAATAATATATTTGACGCAAATGAATGCAAATATTGTTTACAAATAGTCCCAAAAAGATTATTTCCCAACTAGAATTAGACCTAGAATTTCACTCACTGTTCTGTTTGACCTGGTTATGGCCTTAATTTAAAATAAAATTGAAATCATTAATTATTTCATATTACATTATTTAATTTCTATAGGCTATATTTAGTTCAAATTCAGAGGAACAGTTCATGTTCAGAAGAAACATTCATGTTGAAGAACTGTTAATAATAAAGATTGAGAAGATTGGATACTTTTTTTTTTGAATACTTGAAACTCTTTTTATATGTAATACTTGATGCGGCCCAGCCTGACCCAGAGTCTACCTCCAGCGGCCCCCAGGTAAAATGAGTTTGAGACCTCTGCTTTAATCTCTTCTTTTGTTTCCTGCAGAACAAAGAAAGAACAACATGATGACGGGTACCCGATGACAAAATTTTCCTTTTTGGGCGACTATATCCTTTACAACTGAACCTCTGATTATGATGGTCATTTGGTCAAGCAGACTCAGACAAACCAAATCAACCCTAGGATCACACTGTCAAACAGTTCTGCTTTCTTTCTCACAAACACACAACAAACCTCTGAGATTTCATAGAGGAAGACAGTATGGCACAAATGCATAATTGAGATGCAGGCGGTGCAGTCTCAGGCTGGGAGAACACTTTGGTTTGACAGGATCCAAGGCTCAATAAATTGTGCCTGAAAACCAGACAGTGAGCTGGTTTACGACACAGATGCCTAAATTGACGTAATGCATTTGCGCACTATTCGGACCCAGCCAAGTAATTATATAGAGTAATGAATTTAATGCAGAGACATGAATTTTTTTTTTTTTTTCATTCAGAGTTGCATGAAAACTGCTGAGGTGTATTTGAAAGTTCAATAACAACAAGGAACACGTCAGGAGTTATGATTTCCCAACCACACACAGAAAGCAATCAATATACACACACACACAGACATTGGAGAAACTGGGTCCTAAGGGACGACTCTGTCTGGAACAGGTCTGCAACGCATGGCAATCAGCCAGATTGATGCAAGATAAAAAGAAGATAAGAGAAGAGAGTTGGAAAGGGGGACCAAAGGAAAAAGAAAGGAGGGATGGCGGGCAAGATGAAGGCTAAGTTAGAAAAATTGGAAATAACCAAAGAAAAAAGCTCAGTTTAAGAGGACTCACAGCTGTCTTGCCATTTGTTTTCACTGGTCTTAATGTTTGTGGCGAGGGGGGGCGTGGTTGCGCGGGGTCTGCACAGACGGAGAGAGTGAGGAGACGAGCGGTAAGAAAGTATGTTCGGTGCATAACGATAAACACCTGTGTCTGATTACAGTGATTGGCGCGGAGAGACCGGATAAAGCCGCTCCCCAAACAGAGAGAGAGGGAGAGACCGACTGGGCACTCGTGGCTGGAGAGCGGAACTGAGAGGAAATACTGGAGAACAAGTTATATGCATTGAGTTTGAGAGCGCTAGGTGCGCCACTTTACGTTGTTACGAAAAGAGTTGAATAAACCACGAGTCCCAGTCACGCCGACCCTGCCTTCTTCCTTCCACACCCCACGAACCTTATCACACTGGTGCCGAAACCCGGGAGGAAGAAGAGGGACGCCGCCGTCATGCAAACTCTGCCGTTAACCACGCTCGTTGGCGAGCCTGGTTCAATCGCTCGCGGTCCTGCACCATGAATATCATCAGGCCCTGCTGGACATGAGGGAGGACCAGGAACGGCGCTTCCACTCCCTCGTCAGCGCCCAGCAGGAGGACCGCGAGCTGTTCCGGGGCTGGTTGAGCCAGGGGGTTCAGACCGGGGTACCAGCCGCAGCTGCAACGCCGCCAGTGCAGGTGCCGCTGATGAAGATGGGGCCCCAGGACGACCCAGAAGCCTTCCTGGACCTTTTTGAAAGGTCGGCCGAGTCCTGCGGGTGGCCGAGGGAGCAGTGGCCAGTGCGGCTGATTCCCCTCCTGTCAGGAGAGGCACAGCAGGCAGCGCAACAACTCCCGGTCCAGAACCTCCTCATTTATGACGATCTGAGGAGGGCCATCCTCCAGCGGGTCGGCCTCTCCCCCGAACAACACCGCCAGCGATTCAGGTCCCTGGATCTGGGGGAGAGTGCCCGGCCCTTCAAGTTGGCTCAGCAGCTCCGGGACGCGTGTTGCCGATGGCTGGTGGTCGAGGGAAGCGACGTGGACCATATCATCGACCAGGTGGTACTGGAGCAGTTTGTGGCACGTTTGCCATGGGAGACCGCGCAGTGGGTCCAGTGCCACCGTCCCGCGTCGCTGGACTTGGCCATCCGACTGGCGGAGGATCAGATGGTGGCATACCAAGGGGTCGGCGTACCCCTACCAACTGTATCTCTCCCCTCCTCTTTTGTTTCCCCTCTTCCCCCCTCTCTCTCACCTTCTTCGGCGAGACCTGTCCCTGCACCTAGGTCACGCCAGGGCCCGCCACCGAGACCAGTGTCAGTATGTCCTGGAACTGAGAGCAAAACTCCACACCCTGGGGCGGCTGTCAATGGAGAATTTGCTACAGGCCCAGGACACACAAAGCCGGTTGTACAACAGGGGAACCCGACTGCGAGAATTTACACCGGGAGAGAAGGTACTTGTATTATTGCCCACGTCCAGTTCAAAGTTACTCGCCAAGTGGCAAGGACCGTTAGAGGTCACACGACGAGTGGGGGATCTCAATTATGAGGTGGTGCGAACGGACAGGAACGGAGCACATCAGGTATACCATCTCAATCTCCTTAAAAAATGGAATGAGGCGGAGTCAGTGTTGCTGGCGACGGTGATAACTAGCGAGGATGTTCTCGGGCCAGAAGCGAGCCTCAAAGGCCAATCAGTCGCGCTGGCCCCGGGGGGAGATCACCTCTCGCCCTCCCAGCTCACTGACGTTGCTAAATTGCAAGTGGATTTTGCGGAGGTGTTCTCGTCCCTACCCGGTCGAACTAATCTCATACAGCACCATATTGAGACAGAGCCGGGCGTGGTAGTTCGCAGCCGGCCGTATAGGTTACCGGAACACAAAAAGAAAGTGGTTCAAACGGAATTAGAGGCGATGCTGGGCTTGGGAGTAATAGAACAGTCCCACAGTGATTGGGCGAGCCCGATAGTTTTGGTTCCCAAAACGGACGGCTCCGTGCGGTTCTGTGTGGATTATCGCAAGGTGAATTCCGTGTCGAAGTTCGACGCTTATCCAATGCCGAGGATTGACGAGTTGCTTGATCGGCTAGGTTCGGCTCGGTTTTAATCGACACTGGACTTAACAAAAGGATATTGGCAGATCCCCTTAACTCCATTATCCAAAGAAAAAAAACGCTTTCACAACGCCGTTCGGATTACACAAATTCGTCACGCTTCCGTTCGGGTTGTTCGGGGCACCCGCCACCTTTCAGCGACTGATGGACAAATTCCTTCGGCCGCACACTGCATATGCCGCTGCTTACTTGGATGATATAATTATTTATAGTAATGATTGGCAGCGGCATATGCAGCATCTGCGTGCAGTACTGAACTCGCTGAGAGGAGCAGGGTTGACGACCAACCCGAAGAAGTGTGCAGTTGGGCGTGTGGAGGTCAAGTATCTGGGCTTCCACTTAGGTCACGGACAGGTGCGTCCCCAAATTAACAAGACAGCAGCCATTGCAACCTGCCCGTGTCCAAAGACCAAAAAGGAGGTGAGGCAGTTCCTGGGGCTGGCGGGATAATATAGAAGGTTTGTACCTAAATATTCGGACCTCACCAGCCCGCTGACTGACCTCACTAAAAAAGAGGCACCAGATACGGTCCAGTGGACCCAAGTTAAGGCTGCTCTGTGTGGCGGGCCGCTCTTGCATTCTCCTGATTTCTCTCTGTCATTTCTGTTGCAGACGGACGCTTCGGACAGGGGGCTGGGTGCAGTCCTGTGGAGGTGGAGGGTGAGGAGCGGCCGGTGCTGTACGTGAGTCGGAAGCTCTCGAAGAGGGAGACCAAGTACAGCACCATCGAAAAGGAGTGTCTGGCGATCTGATGGGCCGTTCTCACCCTCCGTTATTATCTCCTGGGGCAGGAATTCACCCTCTGTTCGGACCACGCCCCCTTGCAGTGGCTCCACCGCATGAAGGATACCAACGCCCGGATCACCTGTTGGTATCTAGCTTTACAGCCTTTTAAGTTCAAGGTGGTCCACAGGCGGGTGCACAGATGGCTGTGGCTGACTTCCTCTCCAGGAGGGGGGGCCTGCAGCGGGGCATGGCTCCCCGGCCTGGAGCGGGCGGTGGGGGTATGTGGCGAGGGGGGCGTGGTTGCGCGGGGTCCGCACAGACGGAGAGAGTGAGGAGAAGAGTGGTAAGAAAGTAGGTCAAGTGCATAACGATAAACACCTGTGTCTGATTACAGTGATTGGCGCGGAGAGACCAGATAAAGCCGCTCCCCAAACAGAGAGAGAAGGAGAGACCGACTGGGCACTTGTGGCTGGAGAGCAGAACTGAGAGGAAATACTGGAGAACAAGTTATATGCATTGAGTTTGAAAGCGCTAGGTGCGCCACTTTACGTTGTTACGAAAAGAGTTGAATAAACCACGAGTCCCAGTCACGCCGACCCTGCCTTCTTCCTTCCACACCCCACGAACCTTATCACAATGTTCAATCTGTCTCCTGTTTCACTCCTCCTCTTACTTGCTTCATATTACATTCCATTTTACAATTTCCTTAGGTGATGTTCATCTATTGATCTGTCCACCCTCTCACATGGACTAAATATAGGCTACAATGTTTCTTTTTTCTTACACTGTTTATCATGGTGGGAACATTTCATTGACTTTGTATTTATATGAAGATAATGATATATTCTATACTCTTTGCCTAACTCTTTCAGAAACCATGTACTTCTTCCTCCTTGTACAGACATTTGTTTTGCCCTTACTGGACAGTCTTAAAACTATGCATTATTGTTTAAGTTTGTGAATAAAAAAAATTCAAAAATAATATCTGATTGCTATCATAAAACATGCCTTAAAGCAACACTATATAACTTTTTTTGTGCTCAAAATGTATAAAATTTATATGAGTGGGTACATCATGATTCCATTTTCCAAACCGACCGTGTTTTTGTCTTATCCTGAATCACTCCGGTACACTTACAATAATAAGTGTTTATTTTCTGACTATTATAGTCCGGTTTGGGTCGGCACCGCTGCGGAGTAGCCCAGTACCTGCGTGACTCGCCATAGACATAAACAGAGAGAAGTAGCTCTTCCGCAAGAAACATGCAGTTCTGTTCATCTTTAATTTGGCTAGAGCGCCAAAAGTTACCTAGCGTTGCTTTAAATCTTGCTCTGCATATAGTCTTTTCTCAACTGTGCATGAAAATCAACAATTAACTTTCAATCTATTTATTTTTTCCACAACTGTGATTAATGCACAGGTTTATGCTGCCTCTGCGAATTGAAAAAAAAACTTTGAATACACGTTTTGTGATATAGATAATATAAGGCTCTTCGAATGCGACTTCATTATAAAAAAAAAAAAAATTACCCACCCTAGAACAAAACCCCCTGAAAAAAAGCAAAAAAAAACTCTGATGTTTAATCTCATGGCTGGTATCCCACTGTGAATCCTTTTCTCTTTGTATGTCACAATAACCTCTCCTATTATTTAATTTAATTTAAACTTATTTTTTCTGTTCTTTCTCGATCTTTAGCTCAAATCTACAAGTGCTAAAATCACACTGGAACCAATTGGTTATATTAAAAAATGTGTTTGCAGATGCCACTTGGTTTGATATTTTGTCATCTAATGCAGACCTTTTAAAGGGTTTCTCACCAGTGTCACCATATCAACATGTCGCATATCAAACACAAGAAAAACAACCGTTCAAAAGTTTGTAGTCCAACATGACAATGACCCGAAGCAGACAGCCAGGATAACCAAGGAGTGGCTCTGTAAGAAGCATATCAAGGTTCTGGCGTGGCCTAGCCAGTCTCCAGACCTAAACCCAATAGAGAATCTTTGGAGGGAGCTCAAACTGCTAGCTGACTGATCTAGAGAAGATCTGTGTGGAGGAGTGGGCCAAAATCCCTCCTGCAGTGTGTGCAAACCTGGTGAAAAACTACAGGAAACATTTGACCTCTGTAATTGCAAACAAAGGCTACTGTACCAAATATTAACATTGATTTTCTCAGGTGTTCAAATACTTATTTGCAGCTGTATCATACAAATAAATATTTAAAAAATCATACATTGTGATTTCTGGATTTTTTTTTTTTTAGATTATGTCTCTCACAGTGGACATGCACCTACAATGACAATTTCAGACCCCTCAATGATTTCTAAGTGGGAGAACTTGCAAAATAGCAGGGTGTTCAAATACTTATTTTCCTCACTGTGCATATGTAAACATGTGAGGAGTGTGTGACCGAATAAGTTTAGTATTTTGATTGGTTGGTCACTTCCTGTTAGATTTTTGGGTTTTAGGTAGTGATAAGTGTGTAATGTTTTGAAAAAAGTGTTTTATGCAATTGAAAACTGAGTCAAAGGCTGAGAAATAGCTTATGGTTTTGGAGATTTGGTGTGTAGTTTTGCACTTTGGGTGAGGGATTTCGAAAATTGTGTGACATGAACAGATTTTGTGTGTAAGCAGTTGGAAAAAACTGTAATATGGCAAGAGCTCCTTTCAGTCGCTGCATTTTTCCTCACAACAACAAGCTTGAGGTGTTGACTTGGCCTCCAAATTCACCAGATCTCAATCCAGTCGAGTATCTGTGGGATGTGCTGAACAAACAAGTCAGATCCATGGAGATCCCACCTCGCAACTTACAGGACTTAAAAGGATCTGCTGCTTAACATCTTGGTGCCAGATACCACAGCACACCTTCAGGAGTCCATGTCTCGAAAGGTCAGGTCTGTTTTGGCAGCAAAAGGGGGACCAACACAATATTGTCATAATTGTTATGCCTGATCGGTGTATATTATGACAGTGATATTTAATCTGTCCATTATTGCTGTGGAAAGAATTGCGCTATATGGGTTATTCATGGTCTATTGGAAGTACCTTGTTGATGTTTAACACTTTTAAATGTTCTTTTAATGTGTGATGGTTGAAGGGCGAGTAGAATAATGTCATCTCATTTTAAGTTTGAAAAAAAAAATTTCACTGATTAATGGAAGTTACACCCATAATTGGTGCAAAGCATCATAGGGCATAGGAATAAGGTGGATACGGCTAAGGAATATCCATCATAAAATCATAAAATCCATAACATTTTACAAAGGTCCACTCACTTGGAAATGTATGCCCTCGCCACTGGTATAAATCAACATGGAAACTATTTGCAGAGGCTAATCAGGAAGTCTGTACATTTGCATCTGTTGGCATCCTCTGAGTTTTTGGGAAAGGGACTGCAGCTGCCAGCTGCCAAGATCATTCTAGATGACATTGAACCATCAAGCACCCTCACAACTGTAACGTCATATTCCACAAATCATTCCAATCTCTCTGTCTTAAATCAACGCTTTAATTCATTGCGGCCTTGGAGATGCTAAAAAGCCAGTTTTATGGGTTCTAAAAATAGCACGGCTACCCTATTTATGTGGCTTCGGTCTGTCTTGCCAACAAAAACTGTGGAAGCGTCCGCTAGAAAGCTGCCCCCTTGTCACACTGCCGCTGATCTATCCATACTTCCTGCCAAGTGTCTCTGTATAAGACTCTGTGTGTGTGTGTGTGTGTGTGTGTGTGTGTGTGTGTGTGTGTGTGTGTGTGTGTGTGTGTGTGTGTGTGTGTGTGTGTGTGTGTGTGTGTGTGTGTGTGTGTGTGTGTGTGTGTGTGTGTGTGTGTGTGTGTGTGTGTGTGTGTGTGTGTGTGTGTAGTCTATATGTAAATACTCCAAAGCCTGACGGTCATGTGTTTTGATTTTCAGCCTCTCGCATTCTAAACCTAGACCACTGAAATATGAAGTGAAGCAATCTACAGCACAGAAGGGGGAGGAATGTGGGACACAGATGAAGGTATGAAGAAGAGATGCAATACACAGCTAAGAGACACAAGGTTTTTTTTTATCTATTTAAGAGGCTGTTTTAATATAGCACTGCTCTAATTGAGAGTGTGTGAGAGACGTACCCCGTGTTTATGGAAAACAAAGAGCACAAGGCAGAGGAAGAAGAGAAAGAGTGGGGAAGAGAGAAAGGAAGAGAGTCTACTCTCGAAAATATGTTTTTTGTATATTTAGAGAATATGACACCACAAATGAAAAGGCTTCAAATTTCAGGGCTCAACAGTAATAATAATCTACTGTCCCAGGCAGTATTTCAGGCCAATTAACAAAACTACGGTATCTTACTTATTGGATCTTATTATATAATTCATACAATTATTATTTTATACCACTAAAATTGTTTCCAGGCTGACATAATGTTCTCAAGCATAATTTGAGAATGATCCAAAGAGCTTGTGCTTCAACAGACACAAGAACATCACATCAGACTCACATGAAAGATTACATGAAGATTTTCAATGTCTGCAACATATCTGTTGCATAGTTTGAGGGTTAAGTGGTGCATCTTGTGCATGCGAGTGTTTGTTTGTGCATTTCTCTAGCACTCTGTAGTGTGACAGAGTCCTTGGGCCCATATTTAGTTACAGCTGATAACACCCAGACCAAAGACAACAAAGACAAAGTGAGAGAGAAGACAGTGAGGGGAAAAGAGTGAGAGAAATGAGTTGAGATTGCATTTTCTGTCAGTAACCTGTTATCTCACGTCTCCCCGCTGCTTCAGCTGCCAGAATGAGTGGGTGGGGAATGAGAGTGGAAGCCTCCTCACCCCTAAAGCGCAACAGAAATCGTGACTGGATTGCACTGCCACTTTGTGTTCATTTTTAAGCAGTCCCACTGTGACACAAAACACAGAAACAAAGACAAACTCTTCTACACACCAGAGACTTGCAGCCGATGACTGCAAGTTTTTGTGCTAAAAATGTCACTGTGGAAAAGAACATATATATTCATCCTCCTATTTCCAGAAACAACTTTAAATGTGTAATTTATAGCCATTCATAGTATATAGCAAACAAAAGTTTGGAAACTATTTTGCTATTTTAATGTTTTTGAAAGAAGTCTCTTATGCTCACCAAGCCTGCATTTATTTTCTATTTTAATATACTTTAAAATATAATGTATTCCTGTGCTTACAAAGCTGAATTTTCAGCATCCTTACCAGTCTTCAATAAAAAATTGTTGACAAATATCTTTGTTGTCGAGTAGTCGTTTGATCTCACGTGACCTAATGTAAGGGCCTGCAATATCGCGATTTGACCGCTACGGTGCTGTAGTGCTAGAGTGTAATGCAGCCCTTACAAATGTTGCGGTAGAAGAAAAGCGCAAATTAGTTTAGTTTTATTTATTTGATTGGGACAGTGCATGTTAATGAACAAACATGGAATACATGCATGTAAACATGCCGGATTGTAGCCAAAGGCTAATTTCCAACCGTAGTCCCACGGGCTAGGATCACACAGGCCACAAAACAGTGCAGAAATAAAATGTACATCTATAGTAAGTACATCGTTTATCAATAAGTTATCAAAAGTCCTATAAACAATATTCACATAAGACTCAAAAATGTATTCAGCTTCACAAACACTCATCCATGTACACATTACGAAATACAAAATTTAAAATAAGACACAACATTCCCACTAATGTGTGCAACTTTGGTTTGCCCATAACCATTTTTTCAACTGGACTTTAAACAAGCTATATGTAGGGCATTCTCTCAGTGTTAGAGGAAGACTATTCCACAGGTTCCCACCTCGGACAGACAGGACCGTCTGACCGAAGGTGGTGTGTCTGTGGGGTATTATCAAGTCTCCTCTGGTGGAGGCTTGCGTGGTCCTCTGCAAATTTTCTCTAGTTTTGATAAAATGAATGACGGAGTGCAAACAAATCCCAACTAGCAAGATGTGGGAAAGTTTCACAAAACTTAAAACTAAGGCTGTGTCTCAATCAGCTCCCTAGTTCAGTAGTCAGGGCACTGATCAGGGAGTTAGCCCATTGATTCTGAGACGTGCATGTTGGAGCACAAAAAGAGGAAACAACTAACTAACTTGCGGTAAATCTCTTTATTTGAGAATGCAATACTAATAATAATTGTAATGATATTAACAATAATAATATAATTACAGTAATGTGATGATTTATTTAGCATAGAATAAAGTTTAATCGAGCTTGGAGTCAGGACTGTTTTTATTATTATAACACTATTAGGTATTATAGTCTCATCACTTGCCTGTATTTTGTTCCATATGCATGAAGACTTACAAAAGGCAATGTTAGGAAGAATATCATGTCAGTTACTTTTTTTAATACTGTTAATTAAAAGGTGAATAAGACTCTGTCAGCTCCATTGTCATGTAAGAGATTAATATGTCATTTTGTCTGCAATGTTATTTGCAGATTAATATTTTACCCTTCTAAATGTCCTCTTTTTCTTTTTCAGTTCTAAGAAAAGCAGTGGGCCGATTATTGTTTTCCAAATGAAGCTCTTAAAAGGATAGTTCACCCAAAAATGAAAATTCTGTCATCATTTACTCACCCTCAAGCTGTTCCAGACTTGTATGAGTTTCTTTGTTCTGCTGAACACAAAGGAAGATATTTTGAAGAATGTTTGTAACAAAGCAGATTGACTACCATTGACTACCATAGTATTTTTCCCCTACTATGGTAATCTGCTTGGTTACAAACATTCTTCAAAATATCTTCCTTTGTGTTCAGCAGAACACATACAGGTTTGGAACAACTTGAGGGCGAGTAAATTATTAATTTTCAGAATTTTCATTTTTGGGTGAACTACGCCTTTAATACTGCTGCCAAGAGATGTTTACATTAAAAAAAAAATGTGTCTGTAATGCAGCTAATTTTTGTTTATTATTATTATTATTTTTTTTCAATTGAAAGAGAACAGAATATTTAAACAATGCTTAGAGAGCATTTGTGTGTGATTTGAGTTCTGAGAACTTGGCTCAAAGTTCATTAAAACATCCATTTCAAAAGTTGAAGTGATTTTGTTTTTATATATATTATAGTTAGAATATGTATAAGTGTTTTAACTAATTGGGAAAGCTGAATAATCGAAAAAAATGTACTGATTAGTCGTCGATGGCAATAACAATAATCTATGATTAGTCGATTAATCTGTCTAATAATCGTTAGATTAATCGATTATCAAAATAATCGTTTGTTGCAGCCCTACACACGCATGACACTCGTCACTGTTTTTTTAGTCTCTATATGAGGACACCAAAGCATAAACCGTCACTTCATGAGAATTTACTGTTTCATTTGAGAAAACTGTCATATCATGAACACAGACACTCAAAGATCTTCACGGCAACTCGTCAAAATAAAAGTTTGGTTTAACGTGAATAAATTGACAATATATTAAGCTACTGTTGTAGCCTACAGTAGATTTAGCTACGTCTCTGTAATAATAATAATAATAATAATGCCTAGACAGTTGCTTATTTTTTACTTGTTTTGTTGTAAAGAGATTATTTTCTGATTAATATAACATTTGTTATATTCCTAGACTTATTTGTTGCACAGTTTTTTTATACAGTTTTATTGTAAAACTAAAATACCTTTTTCAGTTTGCAGTGTTAGATTTGTGGCTGCATTTGAAGTTCTTTTCTTAAGAAAAATGAATAATATTACTGTCAAATGCATGTCAGATAATAAAAATACTGTAATAAATACAGTAGTTCACTGTATGTATTTGTTCATGTTTTACTAAGAGATAAGTCTGAAGCACACCATAAAATAATTCTAGCAATTCATACAGGGCTAGTATATACAGCTGTATATACAGATATACACCCAGGTATCGGATCAGTACTCTGTATCGGCCGATACCCTGAGCCAAGGTATTGGAATCGTTATCGGGAAGGGAAAAAGGGTATCGCAACATCTCTATAAACGAGGCAACAATTCAATGCCATAATAAAGCTTGGAAGAGCCAGGACTTTTTAATATAAATCGATTGTATTCGTCTAAAAGAAGAATGTCAAATACACATAGAATGACTTGAGGGTGAGTAAATCATGGGCTAATTTTCATTTTTGGGTAAACTTTCACCACAGCCGTTTTCCCCGCTTTTTGCCTTCATTCATTTTCTGTGAAGCTGCTTTGAATATGTATTTTGAAAAGCGCTATACAAATAAATGTGAATTTAATTGAATTATTAATGTTTCCATCTTAGTCTGAGTTTGTTCTATTTCCATTGCAGATTTTCAAGCAATGTTTCCACTGGAGCTCATGGTTTTCACATTCACAGCTGTCAGGCACAACAACACACACAGGGTTCAAATTAAGCAGGTGCCATCACTATATCCATCTATGTGTCCATCAATGTGGCTCTAACATACACATCCTCTCCACACACATACCTACATGACCTGCCCTTTATTCTCAGAGATATTATAGGAGATGCATATTTTGAGTGAGTCTGAGAAGACATGCTACCTGGAAGCTTTAGAGGGAGCATGGAAACAAACTAGGTGGATTTTGTACAATCTATCAACCAAATTACAAAAGAAAGACTAAAAAACAAACAAAATAACCTACCTAGATAAAGTAATAATAATAAAAGATGATGGTGTGGGTGTATTTCATCATCGAAATGTGGATCATTATTGACATTTCATATGAAACATGGTCACGCTGTTGATCATTTCAATTCATAAAACTAGCACTGACATTAAACTACTTGCGCAAAATTACAGTAATCTTAAATGTCATCAAATGACTAAACATGCCAAAACATGTGATTGGTGCTTTTTGATGGACTTTTTTCTAGTTCACAGACTCACAGTCATCAAACCCAAGACATTTAAAAAAGTAACAGATTCTTTAATACTCACTCCCATTGTTTTCGCCGGGCTTGTGGAGTGCTCTGCAATTTATGGGATTGGTGGGCTTTGATGACATCACGGTGGTCCACTAGGCCTCCTCTCCTTCTGACAGGTGGAACCAGAGAGTCACTGGGCATCAAAGAGTAAAGTGTCCCATCCGACACCACGGTTTCCCCTCCATTCGTTTTGCTATAGTCAAAGGAGTCAACCTGGCATGCTTCATCACTCATGTCATACACAGTATGATAGTAGGTGGGGTTGGCGCAAACACTGCTCCCGCTGGTAGGAGGATGACAGCGCAGTTTGTGGCCCTGTGGCTGCACTCTCCCACCCTTCCGCAAGGATGGCGCTCTCTCCATGATGACGGAGCTGTCTGCATACATGGGAGACAGCATGGCTCTATGGGGCAAAAAGAAGAGAGGTGAATACAAAAATGTTTTTGGTGTGATTTTTTGTCAAAAAAATTTTTGTCATTGTTGTTTATGGAATATGGATACGGATAGGAGAATGGATCCCTTCTTTTTTTCCTTTCGGCTGTTCCCTTCAGGGGTCGCCACAGTGAATCATCTGCCTCCATCTAGCCCTATCCCCTGCATCCTCTTCTCTCAGACCGACCTTCATGTCCTTCACTACATCCATAAACCTCCTCTTTGGTCTTCCTCTCGACCTCCTGCCTGGCAGCTCTAACCTCAGCTTCCTTTTACCGATATATTCACTCTCCCACCTCTAGACATGCCCAAACCATCTCAACCTGGCCTGTCTAACTTTGTCTCCAAAACATCTCACGTGTGCTGTCCCTCTGATGTACTCATTCCTGATCCTATCCATCCTCGCCACTCCAAAAGAGAACCTCAACATCTTCAGCTCTGCTACCTCTAGCTCTTGAGCCTGTCTTTTCCTCAGTGCAACTGTCTCCAAACCATACAACATCCCTGGTCTCACTACTGTCCTGTACACCTTTCCTTTCACTCTTGCTGGTACTCTTTTATCACACAACAGACCTGACACTTTTCCCCACCCATTCCAACCACACGCTTCTTCACCTCTTTTCCACACTCCCCATTGCTATGGACTGTTGACCCTAAGTACTTAAAATCTCTCCCTGTAACCTCACTGTTCCACTTGGTTCCATCTCATTCACACACATGTATTCAGTCTTGCTTCCTCTTCTCTCCAGAGCAAACCTCAACCTCTCTAGACTTTCCTCCACCTGCTCCCTGCTCTCACTACAGATCACAATGTCATCCGCAAACATCATAGTCTATGGAGATTCCTGTCTGACCTCATCTGTAAGCCTGTCCATCACCACCGCAAACAAGAAGGGGCTCAGAGCCGATCCCTGATGCAGTCCCACCTTCACCGTAAAGTCAAGATATGGGAATGGATACTGAAGTCAAATTGAAATTCAAAGATCATTTTTTTATGATGAGTAATGATGAATTTAAAGGTGCACTGTGTAAATTTTAGCGGTATCTGGTGAGATTGCGAATTGCAATCGCCCACCGCTCACCCCTCCCTTTTGAAGCACATAGAGAAGCTACGGTGGCCAACACAGGACAAAGATGTTGACGTCTGACAGCAGAGAGTAGCTATCGCTCTGTAGAGAAGTTGTTCTGTTTAGGGCTACTGTAGAAACATGGCGGCACAAAATGATGATGGTGATTTCACTGTAAGGGGACCCGCGGTGTATTTAGATAGAAAAATAAATAACGGTTCATTATGTAAGGTTTTTATACACCACTGAAAACATAGTTATGTACAGAGGGGCAAAAAAGTATTTAGTCAGTCACCAGTTGTGCAAGTTCTCCCACTTAAAAAGATGAGAGAGGCCTGTCATTTTCATCATAGGTACACTTCAACTATGAGAGACAGAATTTTAAAAAATCCAGAAAATCACATTGTCTGATTTTTGAAGAATTTATTTGCAAATTATGGTGGAAAATAAGTATTTGGTCAATAACAAAAGTTAATCTCAATACTTCGTTATATACCCTTTGTTGGCAATGACAGAGGTCAAAAGTTTTCTATAAGTCTCCACAAGGTTTTTACACACTGTTGCTGGTAGTTTGGCCCATTCCTCCATGCAGATCTCCTCTAGGGCAAGACAGATTTTCAACTCCCTCCAAAGCTTTTCTATGGGGTTGAGATCTGGAGACTGGCTAGGCCACTCCAGGACCTTGAAATGCTTCTTACGAAGCCACTCCTTCGTTGCCCGGGCGGTGTGTTTGGG
This sequence comes from Romanogobio albipinnatus, assembly GCA_023566225.1. NCBI lineage: Eukaryota > Metazoa > Chordata > Actinopteri > Cypriniformes > Gobionidae > Romanogobio > Romanogobio albipinnatus. The sequence goes on from CM042254.1 coordinate 12,810,696, forward strand.
ATCATTGTCATGCTGGAAGACCCAGCCAAGTTTAATCTTCAATGCCCTTGCTGATGGAAGGAGATTTTTACTCAAAATCTCACAATACATGGCCCCATTCATTCTTTCCTTTACACAGATCAGTTGTCCTGGTCCCTTTGCAGAAAAAAAGCCCAAAAGCATGATGTTTCCACCCCCATGCTTCACAGTAGGTATTGTGTTCTTTGGATGCAACTCAGCATTCTTTCTCCTCCAAACACGACAAGTTGAGTTTTTACCAAAAAGTTCTATTTTGGTTACATCTGACCGTATGACATTCTCCCAATCCTCTTCTGGATAATCCAAATGTTCTCTAGCAAACGTTAGACGGGCCCAGACATGTACTGGCTTAAGCAGGGGGACACGTCTGGCACTGCAGAATTTGAGTCCCTGGCGGCGTAGTGTGTTACTGATGGTAGCCTTTGTTACTTTGGTCCCAGCTCTCTGCAGGTTATTCACTAGGTCCCCCCGTGTGGTTCTGGGATTTTTGCTCACCGTTCTTGTGATCATTTTGATCCCACGGGGTGAGATCTTGCATGGAGCCCCTGAATGAGGGAGATTATCAGTGGTCTTGAATGTCTTCCATGTTCTAATAATTGCTCCCACAGTTGATTTCTTCACACCAAGCTGTTTACCTATTGCATATTCAGTCTTCCCAGCCTGGTGTAGGTCTACAAATTTGTTTCTGGTGTCCTTTGACAGCTCTTTGGTCTTGGCCATAGTGGAGTTTGGAGTCTGACTGTTTGAGGTTGTGGACAGGTGTATTTTATACTGATAACAAGTTCAAACAGGTGCCATTAATACAGGTAACGAGTGGAGGACAGAGGAGCCTCTTAAAGAAGAAGTTACAGGTCTGTGAGAGCCAGAAATATTGCTTTTTTATAGGTGCCAAAATACTTATTTTCCACCATAATTTGCAAATAAATTCTTTAAAAATCAGACACTGACTATGTTAACATGGACAGCAGTAATCTAACTATTGGCCTTAACAAGACAATATTCTGATTAAGGTGTTTACACGAGTTGCTTTTAGAATATTCCATTCATGTTCCCGTTTTACATGTTATACAACATAGCTCGATTAATGGCACGTCATTACGTCCACATGCCACGCTACGCTGTCCGACATCCAATCATAGCTCAACTTTCGTGGGTCTGTTAAAATCAATGGGCTCAGGCGACCGCTGTAACTTTACCTGCGGGTGTCGCTGTTGGACAGTGTTACTTTATAAAAACCAATGATTTTTATATTTTGTAATGTAATACACATTGTTTTATATTTGTAATAGACCTATTAGGCTATAGTGTCTTTCAGTTTTTTTAAGAGACAATGCCCATCTTGCCTCCTTCTTGACAGCTACATTTCGAATAATAGCTTTGATTAATGATGAAAATTAAGGTTTTCAAAATCGTGATTGTTTCGATTTTTCTCCTGCCTTCGAGCCACAGGCATTCACTGATATGGCTCGCGAGCCTAGAGGTTCCCTACCACTGTTGTAAGCAGACAATTATGAATCTGGGATTACAGATACAAACTTATTGTATTTTACTTTTACAATGAGCAGAATTATTACAAAACAAAGAAAAAAGTCAAAAGGCAGTGTCAGAATGAGCAGTCAAGCAAGACAACGCACCATAGCAACACGTCATGGCAACGACATCTCAGACTGACAGATACGTAAAAGATCAACGGGACATTTGATCGCTTTGTTACTGTTTTGTACGCGTTATATTAATTATAATTCAAATTGTTTGGATGGAATATTATTGATGATTGTTGAGAGGGGCACTTTTGATACATTTTAAAAAAGGGCAGGGACTCAAGCCCTCCCCTCTGCATTTGCCTGGTGTGTGTGTGTGTGTGTGTCCTGTCACAAAATGTGGCGAAAACTCCTACGCGACGTCAATAGTTAGATTAAGGTGTGTACATGTCTACAATGCACTTCGATAATGTGACAAAAATAGGCATACTCCACATGTCTTAATTTGATTTTTGTTTAATTCGAGTATGGCTTTAACCAGATTAAGGTAATTAGAAATCGCTGTTTACATGGTAGTTTCTTAATCAGAGTATTGTCTTAATCAGATTAATATCAGAGTATTGTTGTCCATGTAAATGTGATTTTCTGGGGGTTTTTTCTCATTCTGTCTCTCATAGTTGAAGTGTACCTATGATGAAAATTACAGGCCTCTCTCATCTTTTTAAGTGGGAGAATTTGCACAATTGGTGGCTAACTAAATACTTTTTTGCCCCACTGTATATTATACTGCATTTCTGTCAATAGATACAGTACGTAATAAATATTACACACTGCACCTTTAAAATACAGTATTCTATAGGTTTACTGATTATATCATCAAAATGATTTATCCATAAACGTAAATAAGCATAAAATCTATCCTTCGATTGATTTATAATGCATACTATGCTATTCGTGAAGTCGTTGATATACCCTGTTTGTATAATGATAATTATTATTATAGTATTGGTAATTCTATTATTGACATTTTTATAATGGCATATTTCTATTTTATATGGGAAAATACTGTCTGGTGGCAGTGATGGTGTTCATATGCTGCAAATAAATAAATACTGGAGAAGATTTTTTTACATTTTAATTTGGTATTTTATAAATTAACTAATTATATCAGAACGACTTATTCATAAATGTGAGCATAAAATATATAATTTGATTGATTTATTATTGCATTTTATTTTTTGTTGTGATGGTGTTCATGATGATGCAAATAATAATAATAATGACAGCAAACCAAAAAAGAAGAAGGGTAGTGAAGGGCAAAATAGGTGATGTAATCAAAGTAGAAATGGAAGCAGATGGAAGAAAAAAGCATCAAGGGAGGTTTAATTAAAAAGGGGTGTATAAATGGTTAGAAAAAACTGCAATAGACCAACGTCAGGTGAAAATAAATGATGCACTCCCCGCTACTACAATATGCTGACGGTGTTTGAAGAATATGTCCGCTGTGACACGGGTGGAGGAATAAACTAATTTAAAGTGACACATTCACACTCAACACTTTCAATAACACACACACACACACACATGCACAAGATCAAAATGCAGAGCTATAGACGGGTGTTTATGCTTTTGGGAGTTCTGGAGCTCTTTGAAATGAGCCACACGGGCCAATAACACTTCTACACTTCTGTTTCTGAAAGCAAAGCATTGAAAAGGTGTCAAATCCTGTAGTGACCTTCTCCAAAGTACATAGAGTAGATAAAAAAGAAAGGCACAGATGGAGTAAAGCACAGGGAAAGATAAGCACAGTGGATAAAATGTGAATGGAATACATTCACACTACAGCCCGTATTGTGGCTGTGCTCTTTGTTGACAGGCAGGATTTGCTGTCAGGCTGTGATTAGGAGAGACACAGCTTGTCTCAATGAACAGACACTAAAGATGGAACTAACTAAATCTGCCTCTTTATTTTTGGCCAATGGAGAGCAAAGCAATTGCAATTCGCATGCCAGTCGCAACAGGGAATATATTCAGGGAGGTGAAGGAGAAGACATCCTGAAAGGCCTTCACACTTTAAGGTCCCTTCCTGGAGGCTGACAGCATTGTGACATTCATGTTTTTGTATTTTTTTCGTCAGGAACACATCCCTTCCTCATTTAAAGGGTGTGATGCATTGGCTGCTTCCTGGACAAGACAAAAGAATCCTTCTTTGCTTTGTTTGCTAAAGCAACAACACCATAAATCTCACTGTAATGGCGAGATAAGGCATAAGCATAGCCACAAAAGGTAGTAAGATCCAATTTTGGATGATTTCATTTTCATCATTGTGTTACAGCAAGTGGCTGTTTGTGTGGGCTGGTTCTCCATTGCACCAGCCCACAGACAGCCTCACCGTTGTGTGGGTGTGTATGAATACATGCAATTAGAGTGACATTTACAAAAGTTCTCCAAAACCATAAAACTTACCCATAAAAATAATGGCCATAAGAATCCCTACTCAAATATGTCAAGTATCAAACTCTGGAATAGTTTTACTGGACTGAACTAGATTTTAAACTATATTAGGCATTTTATAGGGCTGCGTATAAACACATTTATTTTATAGTGAACTGTATTAAAAAAAACGGTTGATGAAATTTAAAGGTCCCGTTCTTCGTGTTTTTTTGAAGCTTTGATTGTGTTTACAGTGTGCAATATAACGTGTTCATGTTTCGCGTGTAAAAAAAAACAGGATTTTTAACACAATTTACTTATCTGTATACCGCTGTTTTCACTGTCCTAAAAACGGGCTGATGACTTCCTTTATTCTATGAAGTCCCTCCTTCAGAAATACGTAACGAGTTCTGATTGTGCCAGCGGTTCCCGTGTTGTGATTTGACCGCATCTTAGCAAACGTGGCACGGTTCCTGTGTTGTGATTCGACAGTAGCTTAGCGCACGTGGAAAGGTCACGCCTCTTAACGGGAGATATATGCGCTTAATGATCTCTACAGCGTCCCTGGGAAAGCCAAACAAAGGTGATTTGACTCCGGGATGAAAATAACAGCGTCTCGACGACATGGCGACAAACACACTCAAACGCAACAATTCCTTTTCTCCACACGACACGTCCTCTTCTCCACGTGGGACAGCAACAAGACCACGCCCCCTTTTTTCGCATATTCTTGTGGGCGGAGGTTAGTCTGTTCTACTGACGTCATTTATGAAGAAAGTACCAGGATTTAGTCCAAGCCAGCCGTTCGCTGTAGGCTTTGAAAGGGATCTTCTGTTAAATAAAATATCTCGCTTGGCATTGAACTTTGAGCTTTATAATTTTACAGGTATTATTTATGCTCTAACAGCAACATTACACACTAACTAAAGTTTGAACAATGGGATCACGAAGAACGGGACCTTTAAAGTCTCAGCCAATTCTGCTGCTGACATGTGCATTGTTAAATAGAAGGACAGAGGAAAATGTTTGAACACAATAAAATGATTTGCTGCATTTAGTACCATTCAGAGCGTAAATAATATGCTACCTGCTGAGTGAACACTGGCTGTAAAGCCATCACACAACAGCAAAAGGATGGCGGCAGAACATCTTACAAATACAAAAGTCTGTGTTAAACATAACCACAAAAAAAAGTACTGATGTGATACGATGGTATAGTGAGTATCAGACAGTAAAATCATAGTACTTTGATATATTCCATGGTATTTACATTGTACTCCAAGAATACCACAGTATTACCAATACCATGGCAAATGACCAATACCATGGTATCTTATGGTACGTTTCAAGCAAAGAAAGATTAAATATTGTTCTGTGATGCCACATATTTCAGGTAAAAGTTAATGAACCAGTGATAGATAGATAGATAGATAGATAGATAGATAGATAGATAGATAGATAGATAGATAGATAGATAGATAGATAGATAGATAGATAGATAGATAGATAGATAGATAGATAGAAGACATTTTTTTTAGAAAGGCTAAACATTTATAGATAAATATGATGTATAAAAATATAGGCCTATGTATGTACTGTATATAAAGAAAAATACGCGATTGTGAACAGAGACTAAACACTTCCACGACACTTACCAGAAAGGTTTGTGTTTTTACTGAGAATATCCTGGAATCTGGACCCGTCCGGATCACCTGTAGTTTACAACTGACAAAACTAACAATAAAACTCCACAAACTGAATGGTCCTAGGTCCGTTTTCTCAGAGCAGGAGGTCATGTCCATCTTCAAGCTCGGAACATTCTGTCTTTAAGTATTTTTGTTGGACAAAACAGAGAATTTGTATTTTCTCTCAGTGTAATATTTGTATTCCTGTCAGATGTGACAGCCCTCGAAGGCTCCCGAGAAACGACTATACGTGGCGCGAGACCCGCATGCTCTTGTACGAGGAGTCTCGTTACGAATACGTGACTGAACTGGCACTGAGAGCTGAGTGTCGCGCAGAATAAAACTACGCGTTGTGACTGATGCTGCTGCTGCGCGGTGGGTGAGAGACGGTGTCGGTGACGCGTAATTTTTTTGGTTTATTATGAGTGTACACATTATTATTCATAAGGAAAATGTAAAAGCTAATTTCAAGAATCAGTTGGTGGGCTACGTAAAAAAAAAAATTCACAAACAATAACATTTTATATAATTCATAATAAAATTATAATTATTGGGCAGGCTTAAAATTTTGAGTTAGCCAATAAGCACGATCAGACGTAAGATAAAAAAAGTGAATTGTCAGATGACGTCTCAGTCTTACTCAGTTTAGTGACGTAAAACATTCGTCAAAAGAAATTAAATAAAATTAGATACACAAAAGCTTAATTAAGTTATATACAAGTACAATGTATTATTATTTTAGAGGCGTGGTTACATGCTCATGTTTAAATGTATATTTGCCATCAGAACACATAAATAAATCATATAATAGTATAGTTATATAGATGCTCAGTGCTCAGACCATAGTGGTAACATGTTAAAAATAGCTTAAACACTTTTTTTTGTTTTGTTTTTTACAGATTGTTGAAGAAACTGCCCAGGTGTTATAAAGCCAACAGTCAAAATAATAAACTATGCACATTGCACCTATTCGAAGGAAAAAATAATACTTCCAATTCATGAGTTGCCAGTTGTTCCTTAAATCCTCCTGTGCAGAATCCATCTTGGACACGCTGAGAGGAATGAATCAGGCACATCTGTACAGTGCTGTCTATCTGTTTAGCAGCAGTTTCTTACAGCATAAAACTAAATGTTTCTAAATAAAAATCTTATTAAACTTCTGTCCACACATATAGTCAGGAAGCAGCAGCAGGATGAATACATTAACACCAACTCTCCTGCTAGTTATGCACATCAAAGTGACCTATTTAGAACTAATTACTTGTGTTTATATGAAAAATACAGCCACAAAGAAATGTTTGAAGCAGCGCACAAAAACAGTCATTTATTTCTCAACATCATTCAGAGCATATGAATATTTTAGCATAGTGTGTGTGTGGTCACATACATAAAAATCGGTAAGATAAAACTTGAAAAGGTTAAACAGAAGCTGGTCAGTTTGACAGCCTCTGATTGGCCAGCTGGGCTGATGAGTGTATGTCCCTGCGTTCCAGAAGGACAGTGGGAGGATCAGCTGGTTCTCATACCGTCCCTGCTGAGATGGCTCACTGGGTCTGGATTATTTGTTACCACGGTGGCGACATGGGCTGCGGGTTTTGCAAATACGACATCACGACCGCCGAAATGGACAGCCTGAAGGAATGAATGCATACCAGAAGCTTGAATGCATATCATGTCATTATGATAATGACAAACGAGCATAAGCAACTCACATGAAGCTGCTCATCATTTGTTTGGTGTCTTCTGAGCTTCGTGAATTGGCGAAACTGATGAACGAGCAATACACTGCAATCCATGCGCACCATTTAAGCTGCCAAAATACACAAACAAAACACAATTTGAACATTTCGTCACCACTGAGAATCATTCTGCTCTTGTTTGAATCATAAATAGTGAGCAGTCATGAAGTAAACAGCAGCGTTGACTGTAAACAGGTGTTTTTGGAGATGAGAATGAGGTCACCTTGAGCATCAGGCCACACATACTGAAGATCATGCCGAGCAGGTTCATGTAATCCGGTGTAGGATCTTCCATTGTTGGGTTCGTGTCGGTATTGGGAGGCTTGTAGCTGTAAAGCAAACACAATATGCATCGACTATTAATGCTGTCTGTCATTTAATGCATAGATTTCATATCAAATACAGAGAACACAAACATCACATGATTTCATCGGAGATAGCCACACATACAAACATAACTTACCTAGATGAACATAATGCAATAATTTAAGCATTAGATAACATACATATGCAGCAATAACGATTCAATTGCTGTCAGTATAAATTAGCACTACTTAATTAATATTTGTACAGTTTAACATGTAACATTAAAAAAATAAAGATCTACTTTAAAACATATTATTACGTAAAAATCTCTAGCGAAAATCTGCTTTAATCTCGACTAATCATTAGCGAACTGTTGCTAACATTGATGCTATCGAGAGCAAATCAAACCTCTCGTCACAGGAATTCAAAAGGTGTTAAACACGGACATAATACTCACCGAAAAATCTTATTCGGTCGTCTTAGGTCTGCCATGTTGTTTACGGTCATATTTTAAAATCTTAATAAAATTTAAACTTCTTTGAGGGGTTTAAGAACAGCACGTCAGCGAACAGCTGACGCGTGAAATTCTACTACGCCTCATTCTGTTGTACGTAAAGCTGTATATGGTGCACTAGTGCCCCCTGCCGCCAAGGAGTGTTAATGCGTAATTGTAAGTGTGTGCAAAATTAAGATACAGTCAAACCAAAAATGATTCAGACACCAGATATAATTTTTACTAGTGGGTGCAGGACACTACAGTTCTTTGATGTAAGTGAGGATAGCGAAATAAAGGAAACTGTGACATATTATACTCAAGATTTCTTCATACTGTGGACTACCAATTAATTGCAGACACTTTGACCTGACCATGTTTTTGCTTAAGTGTTTTTTCTTTAATTGCTAATGCGACCTTTTACACCACAGACTGAACAAAATTAAGCATTGCTTGGTAATTGGTTGACCAAAATTGATATTATCTAACTGTGTACTTAAATGTGCCAGCTGATTGGTTGATTGTAATCCATTACATACTATTCTATCAAAGTTATGTTTTATGCATTTGGCAGACGCTTTTATCCAAAGCGACTTACAGTGCCTTTATTACAGGGACAATCCCCCTGGAGCAACATGGAGTAAAGTGCCTTGCTCAAGGACTCACTGGTGGTGACCGCTGGGATCGAACCAGCAACCTTCTGCGTATCAGGTCCATGGTTTTAACCCACTGGACCACCATCTCACATGTTATGTGACATTATCAAGAGGAATTTGTTCTGACAGTTTAACTCTGAGTTCTTGTCATATTTTATTACCATTTTCTAAACTATAGTGAATAAACTGTGATAATGTGAGAAAATGTTGAAGGTGTCTGAATACATTTTGGTTTGACTGTATATAACAGTGGTAACAATTAATTTAAGAGTCTAAAAAATTATTTATAGGTAAGTTATTAAAATACAAATAGGCCTACTGTTAAGAAATGGTGGTAAGTGCTACAATTCATTCATTCTGCACCCTATATTATTTCAAAACATCACCATATTAGCATATGTTTTCACGGTCACACAGGATAAAACTTAATATAATTAGTATTGTCATCATTTAAAATGCAGTAAATGGCTTTGTCTTTAGATTTTTGACATTTTTGAGCCAAATCTCAAAATTGTCCTCTGGTGTGACTGTCTCAAGCATGGTTCAGTAAATTACAACTTTTATAAATTAAAAAGAAAAGCATACAAATGTTAATAAATACCTCATGCATCATTTTACAAGTGTCTATTTTAATAAATGACAATCTTTTTTTTTTCCATCCATATATTTCAAACAGCGTAGGAACTTGATACATTTTGTCACTGAAAACCATGTCCTCCGGTGTGACATCATATCCTGATTTTAAATCGGGCAATTCCATGGAAAAGTTTAATTAGTTGAAGGACCCCATTGAAGGTCATGTTACTGTGAAGCACATGACATGTGCACATGGTAAGATTTTGCCTCAGAATTGTTCAGATATTGAACTTTTTTGGAAACACTATAAAAGTGTTCATTTCTGTTGTCCTTTGGTGCGACACCCCTATATTCTTCATTCTTTCTGTCACACCATAGGACACATTTCAGTAGAAATAAAAAATAAATAAAAAAAACAGTGAAAGAAAGAAGTTAGTGACCCCTTATATTTTCTCAAACATCAGACTTCACACTACATAACAATATAATTTTTTTCTTCAAAGGTGCTTTTACAGAAAGAATTCAACAACTTGACAACTACCCATGTACAAGAACACAAGAATCATTCAAACATTTGCACCATTACATTTTATTTATTTTCAAGCTACATTCTTTTCAAAAGCCCAGTAAAATACCATTTATATTATTTACGGTTAGCTACTGTAATATGCACTGCATTATGGGTATTTTTTATGAAATTTACAGTAACTTACTGTATATGGGAATTTGCAGTATTTTACTGTTTACATAAAAGCAGTAGTGCTACTGTAAACGAAGAATACACACACACACACACACACACACACACTGGATGTTTAAAAGATAAATAAAAAACATGTGGATGGAAGGATGTAAAATGAGTTCTTTGTGGGAGACAAAGAAGTCATTTTTATATTTAGTATTTTCCCCTACCCTTTTCACATTTTCGGGTTTCTCAGAGCGGGTTTCTCGAATCCAAATAGCTCAAATAGCAAAAGAAAAACTCCACAATAATGATTTCACAACTTTCAAAAAGAATAGTATAGAGTATAGAGTAAATAGAGTAAGTATTAGTGTTATAAATGAACATACATTTTTTAAAAATGAAAATACAAAAAACTTTGCAGGATTTACGATATTGATGACCGAGTTGATGATTGAACGAGTCATCACAGTCTGTACAAGGATCAGTCATTCTATTTTATTTATTATCATTTTAATGCCAGAGTAATAACAGTACAACTTACAAGTGTTGTGATATAAATGTAATTTTTAAATGATTAAAATATATAAACTTTGCTTACACCTCAACCAATTTAAATTGTTACTCGCGTGCAAAGCCCGCACAAATTAGGTTTGTGTCGAGTGTGCGCAGGACTTCCCTGCCTGTGGATCGGATCGCCAGACACCAGCTGCGAGTTTTCCTGAGGTAAGAAGTTTTTACTTAACAAATTTGTCACAAATGTCTTTGTTACTTTTAAAACGTAAACCAATATCCATTAAATATAGCTACATATATGAAGAAAGCAAATAATAATATCGAATTGCTATTATTATATGACAGTCTCGGGGAACTGTTCGTTTTCCTCAAGAACCGCTTTCATAACCCATTAAATTTACATAGAATTGACTACCTGCATTTTACATTATATGTACCAAATCTAGTATTTACGCGAACAATGGTTTCCGTCTTTTCACGGCCAGTTATGGTGCGTTCACACCTGACGCGATTCGCGCGAGTGATTTACATGTTAAGTCAATGAAGAGACACGAAATGGCATTCTGCGGCGCTTAGCGCGAATGAGGCGGCGCGAATGACGCGAATTGAGCGTTTTGAACGCACGATTCGCGCAAATCGCTCAAATTGAAAAATCTGAACTTTGGCGGATATTTCGCACCGTGTTAACCAATCACGAGCTTGCTCTAGTAGTGACGCATTTACAAGCGGAGGCAGAAATCCAATGGAGGACAAGATAATTGTGGCCCGTATGTGGATACCCGGAGCTGTATGATACATCATCCTATCACTACAGGAATAGGAATTAAAAGGATCTTGCTTGGAAGAAAGTGAGTGAGGCGGTCGGACAGTCAGCTACCCTCTCAACAAAATCTATGTCAGCCATTTCACAACGAGACTGGAGCAGAAAAAAAGAGCAAGAGCCAGAGCCAGCGGCAAATGTGAGAAGGACTAGCCGAGCGCGGAATGTCACTGATTGCCTGGATCTCACAACTCCGAAAACGCCAGATAAAATGCTCAAATAGGCACTCTTTTTTATAAATTAACCACAGATTTGAGCTTTAAACAACTATATTATCGCCTGAAAAAGTCTTTAAACTACGTTTTGTCACACATTAACAGTAGTATTTTTTACAAAAAAGACGTCACGTGACCGAGACGAGCTGGCTCATATAGGCTCATATAGAAGCCCCTTCCATGACACGAATTCGCGTCTGTTGTGTAGTTGTCTCACGCGAATCGCGTCCGGTGTGAACGCCACGCCAGAGCAGTGTCCCAAAGGCTGTCTCCCGCGTGCCCGCCCGCGCTCTCTCGCTCTCTCTCTCTCGTAAATTGAACATTTACGACAGTGTATACACCAGAGGATTATTATATATTCAAATAATTAATTCAATAATGTTCATTGTGGCTTATTTATTCTATTATTTTACATTAATTAATTTTTACATACCACTGAAGGCTATATTGTCTTCTCTCTTTTTTCAGTGTTGATAGTCATTTGATTGTGTAAGTGGTCAATCTAGCAGTCATCCTATATCCGTGAATTAACATGTGCATAACATTTAGTCATCATTAGTCAATAAACATTGATGAAAATTATGTTTCTTCTTTTTCTCTCTTTTGCCTGTGTCAACAGACGGGACATCCTGCTCTGGTGAGTAAATTAGTGTCTGGTGTGATGCTCTGCCAATGACACAGCCATTTTTAAAGTTAAAGTATGTCATTTGGCTATATATATAAATTCCATGTGTGATTACATATTTCAAACTGATCTTGATCTGTTAATCTTTTTATCTGCAGATGTAGATGAGTGCCAGCATGTTGGTAGGGCTCTCTGTGCATTTGGTTGCATTAATACGCCAGGCAGTTTCCAGTGCATGTGTCCTAAAGGATACCAACTGGGCAGCACCAACAGACATTGCGTTGGTCAGTCTACTACATACAGTGAGGAAAATAAGTATTTGAACACCCTGCTATTTTGCAAGTTCTCCCACTTAGAAATCATGGAGGGGTCTGAAATTGTCATCGTAGGTGCATGTCCACTGTGAGAGACATAATCTAAAAAAAAAAAATCCAGAAATCACAATGTATGATTTTTAAACTATTTATTTGTATGATATAGCTGCAAATAAGTATTTGAACACCTGAGAAAATCAATGTTAATATTTGGTACAGTAGCCTTTGTTTGCAATTACAGAGGTCAAATGTTTCCTGTAGTTTTTCACCAGGTTTGCACACACTGCAGGAGGGATTTTGGCCCACTCCTCCACACAGATCTTCTCTAGATCAGTCAGCTAGCAGCTCCCTCCAAAGATTCTCTATTGGGTTTAGGTCTGGAGACTGGCTAGGCCACGCCAGAACCTTGATATGCTTCTTACAGAGCCACTCCTTGGTTATCCTGGCTGTGTGCTTCGGGTCATTGTCATGTTGGAAGACCCAGTCTCGACCCATCTTCAATGCTCTAACTGAGGGAAGGAGGTTGTTCCCCAAAATCTCGCAATACATGGCCCCGGTCATCCTCTCCTTAATACAGTGCAGTTGCCCTGTCCCATGTGCAGAAAAACACCCCCAAAGCATGATGCTACCACCCCCATGCTTCACAGTAGGGATGGTGTTCTTGGGATGGTACTCATCATTCTTCTTCCTCGTAACACGTTTAGTGGAATTATGACCAAAAAGTTCTATTTTGGTCTCATCTGACCACATGACTTTCTCCCATGACTCCTCTGGATCATCCAAATGTTCATTGGCAAACTTAAGACGGGCCTTGACATGTGCTGGTTTAAGCAGGGGAACCTTCCGTGCCATGCATGATTTCAAACCATGACGTCTTAGTGTATTACCAACAGTAACCTTGGAAATGGTGGTCCCAGCTCTTTTCAGGTCATTGACCAGCTCCTCCCGTGTAGTTCTGGGCTGATTTCTCACCTTTCTTAGGATCATTGAGACCCCACGAGGTGAGATCTTGCATGGAGCCCCAGTCCGAGGGAGATCGAGAGTCATGTTTAGCTTCTTCCATTTTCTAATGATTGCTCCAACAGTGGACCTTTTTTCACCAAGCTGCTTGGCAATTTCCCCGTAGCCCTTTCCAGCCTTGTGGAGGTGTACAATTTTGTCTCTAGTGTCTTTGGACAGCTCTTTGGTCTTGGCCATGTTAGTAGTTGGATTCTTACTGATTGTATGGGGTGGACAGGTGTCTTTATGCAGCTAACGACCTCAAACAGGTGCATCTAATTTAGGATAATAAATGGAGTGGAGGTGGACATTTTAAAGGCAGACTAACAGATCTTTGAGGGTCAGAATTCTAGCTGATAGACAGGTGTTCAAATACTTATTTGCAGCTGTATCATACAAATAAATAGTTAAAAAATCATACATTGTGATTTCTGGATTTTTTTTAGATTATGTCTCTCACAGTGGACATGCACCTACGATGACAATTTCAGACCCCTCCATGATTACTGTATATCATATAATAAATTCATGATATCATGAAATTGCGCTTATAGATAGATAGATAGATAGATAGATAGATAGATAGATAGATAGATAGATAGATAGATAGATAGATAGATAGATAGATAGATAGATAGATAGATAGATAGATAGATAGATCTAATAACTATGAATAACCTCATTTGTTACCTGTTACCTCATCTGTCCATGAACAAATTTAGATGAGAGAAACTCATGACCATTTCTCACACATTTTCTCTCTGTTTTGTTTCAGATCAGCCATCAGTAGTTTACCAGTATGGAGGCCAGCCAAGACCAACTGGGATATTTTGTTCATACTTTTTGTTGCAATATCGTCATGATCTCTGCTTTGATTTGTTGTTATGAATTCAGTTCTCTATTTTTGTTTTGTTTTTGTAATTGATAGTGACGGTGAAAAAAAAATATACTGATGTACATGGACACAAGTCTCTTATTTGGAATTTATTAAATGTATTATTTATTCTATAGCATTCATGTAAAATATTCAAAATAAAGTCATAACATTAACATATACATATTTTGTAAAATAAAAAGTAAAATAAATTACAGTAAAATTACTGTAAAAATTATTATACTGTAAAAATATATTGCGGTAAGGGCATCATACTGTAAAAATATATTGCAGTAAGGGCCTCATACTGTAAAATGAAATTGCGGTAAGGGCATCATACTGTAAAACACATTTACAGGTAAGCTACTGTAAAGGGGCAGTTACAGTAACTTACTGGCAATAGTGCTGCCAGTCAGTTACCGCAAAAATACAATCAAATGTCTAACAGTGTACAGAAGATAAAATACAAAAAACAACACCTTATTTTAATAGACAGCAATTTTTTGACGTTTAAATTCAATGACATTTTACTTTTTTTTTGTCTTGTGAAACCTCAAACATGTTTTTTTATCCCTTGTCTTGCAGTTGATGTTATTTATTCACATCTGCCCATAAGGATGTTGAACTGTAAGGAGTCATTGTTCGTCTGACAGTATTTGCCTTTATGATTCCTTCTCTTGTAAGACCACAGGTGCTGAATTCATCTCACTGAGTTCAACATCCCTCTGTGATTCTGTGGATACTGTGTGCCTTAAAAAAAATAAAAATAAATACATGACACCTTTTTCACATTGTGTTATATATAAATCATTAGATGAAGTATTACTGTATGTATTCAATATTTGTGTGACTTCAAATTCCAGCAGAAAGCTAGGCTATTTTGGCATCCTTATATACTGAATATATGATCTGATACTATACCTCCCCTCCTCTATATCCAGAACGTTCTCTGGAAGCTGAATGTTGGTGGTCTCAGGCAGCAGGAAGACCACACATCCACTGAAAACTGCAGTGGTGGCGAACACTAGAGGGGGTGCAAAGCGCCACATGTCCTCCAATAATATGACCATGGGAGCCAGCGAACCTCCTAAGCGGGCTATAAAAGAGGTATAGCCCAAGCCGCACTGCCTATTAAAGATACAGAGAATCATATTTGGGGATCCATGGCATATGAAAGACTGAAAACCCCTGGCAACATTTAATCTTAAATAACATCTGCTGTTCCAGATTTTTCTTTAAAAAGAAAAAATAGAATAAAAAATAAATAAATACCGAAGTACAGTAGGGTAGAGCTCAGATGTGTACAAGAATGCAATGGTAAAGGCTGCCTCTGAAAATCCCTTCCCAATAACTGCAATTCCTGTACGCACAGCAGCCAACTCTGCAGATGAAATAGCACAATTCTTCACTAATTCATATCCACCATCAAATATGGTAAAGAGGTGAAAGACGCAGTATGATACAGAATGAAGGAATACCTGTTGGGATTATACTGTTCAGTCCAATCAGAGCTCCTGCGATAATGAGAGACCACGCCTGGCCGTTTCTCCGTCCAATCCAATCCAGAGTTAAGTAGGTCCCAACCTTAGCTGGGACTTCAATGACTCCATAGACAAACTGCGTGAGATAGATGTTCAGACCAAACCCAGTGATGTTGAAGCTGATGCCATAGTAGGTAAAAGCAACCGCAAACCTGTCAAATTAAATAAAGATTGTTGATTAAAAAAAACACACAGCTTTTGACTTTTATATCACAATGAAAAAAAAGGTCCTCAAATACCAGAAAATCCCGGAGAAAAGCACAATCTTCCTCAGTTTCGGCGTCCTCACTAGATCGAGGTAGGAATGGCTCTTGTTGGAGACCTCAGTAATAGTGATTTTCTTTAAGGTCTATAGTATATAGGTGACAGTCAGATGTTTTATTTGTTTTTATTGAAGCGATAAAGCATATGATAAAAATTGAATGAAAGCTTGGCTAGGTGTTTTTACCTCAGAGTCTAGTTTATGAATGTAACTGTACTTTCCATTCATCTTAGCACACTGAGTGAGATACTTCTGTGCCTCCTCTACCCTTCCTTTGGCCAGCAGCCATCTTGCTGACTCAGGAATCCACCTTTTGAGATGATTTGCAAAGGATAAAAAATAGTCAATTTCACTTTATTTTGATGGTGCCTTTAACACATTCTGTTGCCTAATGTTGTACCTACATGTCTACTAACTCTCATTGGAGTGTTAGTGGAGTATTAGTAGACTGGTAGGGGTAATGTTGACATACTTGCAAAGTTACTTATAATATATAATACAGGTATAAAAAAAAGAAAAGTGTAAAACGATGCAAAGAAGAAACAGGGTTAAATTGAAACATAAAATAAAGTGCAACCAGTTCGGACAAAGCACAGTGCTCATTCAGTAAATGCACACCTGAACAGATGTGTTTTGAGTCTGGATTTAAAAGTGGCTACTGTTGGAGCACATCTGATCTGTTCAGGAAGCTGGTTCCAGCTACGGCTGGCATAATAGCTAAAAGCAGACTCTCCTTGCTTTGAGTGAACCCTTGATATTTGTAATTGACTTGATCCTGATGATCTGAGTGATCTGTTGGGTTTGTACGTAATCAGCATTTCTGCAATGTATTGAGGTCCTAGGCCATTAAGTGATTTATATACCAGTAATAATACTTTAAAATCTATTCTAAATGTAACTGGAAGCCAGTGTAAAGACCTGAGAACTGGTGTGATATGGTCATATTTTCTGGTTCTGAATCCTGGCAGCAGCGTTCTGTATGAGCTGCAGCTGTCTAATGGTCTTGGTCTGGGAAGGCCAGTGAGAAGATCATTACAATAGTCCACCCTACTGGCGATAAAAGCATGAGCGAGTTTCTCCAAGTCTTGCCTGGAAACAAAACATTGAATTCTTGCTATATTTTTCAGATGATTGTATGCTGATTTAGTTATTGCTTTGACATGACTACTGAAACTCAGGTCTGACTCCAAAATCACACCCAGATTCCTGACTTGATATTTTGTTTTTAGACCTTTAGCCTCAAGATATGCGTCAACAATGCTCACATAATAACCTCTCCCTTCTAAGTATGACCTGAACCATTTGAGGACCATCCCAGTTTTCCAGCCTGTCAAGAAGTATGTTGTGATCGACAGTGTCGAATGCAGCACTGAGGTCGAGTAGTACCAGCATTGATAATTTACCTGTATCAGTATTGAGGGGAATATCATTTATTATCTTTATGAGCGCTGTCTCTGTGCTATGATGTGGTCGGAAACCAGATTGAAAATTGTCAAAGTATCCGTTTGAGCTCAAGAATTTGTTCAGTTGACTGAAAACCACTTTTTCAATGATCTTGCCTATGAAGATTTGAGATTGGTCTGTAGTTGCTCAATATGGTGTTATCCAGATTTCTCTTTTTCAGGAGAGGCTTAACTACTGCGGTTTTAAGGGAGTTTGGAAGAGTCCCAGAAAGAAGTGAGGCGTTTACCACTTCTAGGAGATCTGCTTCTAAACAGTTAAACACACTTTTGAAAAAAGAAGTGGGGAGTGTGTCAAGGGCGCAGGTTGATGTTTTAAGGTGCTGTACCGTTTCTTCTAAACTTTTACCATCAATTGCTTCGAAATCAGACACAGTAACTTTCTGAGGTTGTGGTCTGATCTGAATGACCCCAGAGCAACTCAAGGGTTAAAGTGTAACGATCGAATAGTCTTATAATCATGATGCACATTTAGAGGCATAAATGTGTTATATTTTTGTGAATAAATAAATATTTGTAATATATTTGTTAATTAATATTAAATAGAAATTGGACAATATTTTCTTCCTTCATAAACACCGGTTATTCTTTCACTTGCAGTTCCACCACTCACCACCAGGCAATTATGCCAACAAGGCATGGTGATGTCACCACCAGGATGAGGTGCCGCCAGTCCCTGATGAGATATGCCAGAAGAGCCAGAAGCATGTTCCCTACACTCCATCCGAGACTGATGATGGTACCTGTGAATGTGCGATGTTTAACGTCGGTCCACTCAATACCTGTAGAGTGAGCAGAGTTGGTGAAAACAATAGTGTGAATAATCTGGTAGAGTTTTACCAGCAATATGATACATTTTCTCAAACTATTTTGCTTCCAGAAACGAACTGAAAAAATATGGGGTCAGTTAGATTTTGTTATTTTTTTGTTTTCAAAGAAATACATTTAGAAAGGATGCATAAAATTGATTTAAAAAAAAGTGAAAGTAAAGACATTTATAATGTTGCAAAAGATTTCTATTCCAAATAAATGCTGTTCTTTTGAACTTTCTATATTAATCAAAGTCCAGAATCCAGAAAAATATTAAGCAGCACATCTGTTGTCAGTATTGATAATAAGAAATGTTTCTTGTGCACCAAATCAACATACACAAAAAAATGCTGGGTTGTTTCAACCCATGTTTGGGTCAAATATGGACAAACCCAAAAGTTGGGGTTAAATTACCAACGGTTGGGTTTGTCCATATTTGACCCAAACATAGGTTGAAACAACCCAGCATTTTTTTTTAGTATGTATTAGAATGATTTCGGAAGGATCATGATATTAATGAAAACTGCCATGATGCTGAAAATTCAGCTTTGCAATCACATGACTAAATTACATTTTAATATATATTTAAATAGAAAACATGTCATTTAAATGGTAATAATTGTATTTTTGATCAAAGAAATGCAGCCTTGGTGAGCATAAGGGAGTTCTTAAAAAAAAATTAAAAATCTTACCGACCCCGAATGCTATGTATACACTCTAAAAAATGCTGGGTTAAAAACAACCCAAGTTGGGTTGAAAATTGGGTTGAACATTTTTTCGAGTGTATACATGTACACAGAGAAAAAAGGTGTAAAAATTGTAACTTTAGGGGCACAACAGCTTGTCACTGATGCAAAAGGACATCTTTGTACCTTCACTCTAAAAAATGCTGGGTTAAAAATAACCCAAGTTGGGTTGAAAATGGACTAACCCAGCAATTGGGTCGTTTTAAGCAAACATTTAACCCAACCGCTGGGTTAATCCATTTTCAACCCAACTTGGGTTATTTTTAACCCAGCATTTTTTAGAGTGTTTTTTACTCCTAAAAGGTACGTATTGGTACCTTAGAGTGTATACAAATACGTACCTTAAGGTACTACTATGGAGAGAAAAAAACGGTACAAATGTGTTCTTTTAAGGGTACTGCCCCAGTGACAAGCTGTTATACCCCTAAAATTAAAATTTTTACACCTTTTTTCTCTGTGTGTATACTAGGGGTGGCACGGTACATGGAAAAAAAACGAACCGTTCGGTTCGCTTGTCTCGGTTCGGAGTGTGTGCGTCGCACGGTTCGCGCATGCGCAATGTATCCTCGTGCCCGTATGTTACCTCAGACAGTGGGTGTCCTTTTCGCCGAAAAAAGAGGTGTGTGTGGACATACAGTAAAGTAAAAGTGGAGTGCTGCAGGTCACGTCACATGTAGAAATGAAAGTGGGAGAGATAAGGAAGGCTGCCCGGAGTTGGAGGATGCGCTAGCATCGTATAGCAGGGCAGATGCAGTGCGGAGAGCGGGAGCCGCGCTGCGCGTGCCCCGTTGCGCATACACACACTGGCAGTGTTTGTCTTGCGAGTCGCGCAGCTGAACCGCGGCTCGTGGATTGCAAATACAGGCAAATATAGTCCATTCTGTCACATTTTCCGGTGTTCTCCTCCGACCCCTGTCTGTCTCGTGCTTTGATTTATGATGGGCAACATCTGCTGCAGATGCGACCGTGTTCCCCTCTGTCTCATACACACATTCATATGTTGTATATAAGTAGTTCACATGATAAATGTAACATTTAAAAGTTAAGATATGCTTCTAGTTATAATAATTTAAACATGCCTTTGAAGTTTGGGCAAAAACTTCTGGCAGTGTTGTGTTTTCGTGTATTTTATGTTATTTTTTCACAGCGCTGGATGTCATATGGTGATTGTGAAACACACGGGACACTTCATGGTGAAATTTGTTAATCAGGTTAGCTGAATTAAAGTCACAGTGCATTGTTCTGATCAAAATTGATACGATTAACATGAAAAATGTTACGCCAATGTGTCGGACTCGGTAGACAGCCAGTTAGGAAACAACTTGATATAATAATTTTTAATAGTGTATCCTAAATTGTGGATGATTAAGCCATATATACCATATGCTGAAGTAAATTTCTGGAGTGTTAACGATTAAAAAAAATAACAACAAGAACCGTACAGAACCGAAAACCGTGATACAAACCGAACCGTGGGTTTTGTGAACCGTGCCACCCCTAGTGTATACACATTGGACAGCATGCACTGATGAATAATTCGCAAGAGAGTAAATAGGATTTCATGTAGACTAGAGAGATTGTAGATTAAAGAAATGAGAAATTGATAGATACACAGGGCCACTGTGGTGATAGACATCCCGGTCAAGGCAAGTCCACACAAGGTTCTTGCTATGGCGAACATCACATAAGATGTAGAAAAAGCCTCAACGAATCCAAAAATAGCACTGGCCACAAAGGACACCTGAATCATTGGCTTACGACCAAACCTGTGGAGTGATTTGAAAGATATATTTAACCACATAGGATATTATACCATTTTCTAAGAGTGAAAATCACATGGGAAACAGTGTGCACATTCTCTCTCTTGCTCTTTACACAAACAGCCCGAGGTAAGTAGTTTTGGATGTGAGAGTAACTGTGACATGTTCCATGACAAATAACGAGTATAACTCGAGAAATAACTCTGTTGTGAAAGTAAAGAATGATTATGAATATGCACAAATCAGCTATGCAGAACAAATCAAGGGGAATTAATCATTTTTCAACCTCAGACATGTGAGTAAAGGCTCTTTATTGTAGGAAAATCATGTGACAGACTTTGAGCCTAAGGAATCTCGGATATGGTCCATGGATGTAAGAAATGGTAGAAAATAAAAGGTCATAGGAATAATAGCATGGAACAAATTGTTCTAAAACATAATATTAATAAAAATGAACATACTTATCTGCCAACTGACCAAACACGATAGCACCGATTGTTACTCCAATGAAGAAAAACGTGGCAAGGGCTTGGTTAAGCTTTTTGTCGTCACATACCAAATCCCACTAGAAAAAGAGACAAATCACATCGTGATAAAGTCCTTGCAGATTTATTATATTTTCCTATTTGTTACAGAATATACTGGTGAAATAAAGTCCATGAACAGCATGAAAATTAATTAATACATTTTCATCAACGTATAAAACTAGGGGTCCTCAAGGTGGCTTAAAATAATTTCTAATTTGATGACAAAACATGCTTTAAAATAAGCTAGAACTGCTACAAATCAAGTTGCACACTGGCATCATATTTATTATTTTAAACAATTCAACAACTGTCATATTTATTCAAGAACCAGGCTTGTCGTGGTCTGGAAAACCTGGATATATGATTGAATTTAAATGAAAATTGATGATTTCCTGGAAAAGTATTTGAAATTTTTATAATGAATATGATTTTTTCTAGTTATGTCAAACTACAAATGGACATTTGTGAGTAAAAAATAAA
The DNA here is from genome assembly GCA_023566225.1 of Romanogobio albipinnatus. Classification (NCBI taxonomy): domain Eukaryota; kingdom Metazoa; phylum Chordata; class Actinopteri; order Cypriniformes; family Gobionidae; genus Romanogobio; species Romanogobio albipinnatus. The sequence continues at coordinate 12,832,714 of CM042254.1, forward strand.
TACATAAGTCCCAATAATCTTGAAAGACTAAAACATTTAAATTCATTGGAAATAAAAAGTGTAAGACCTGAAAAACATATTTTTATTGATATTTATTGATTACAGCTATTGATATTTATTGAATTATGGATTATAATTTAATTGTTTTAATTATTAATAATTTTTTCGTAATTTTTTTAGCATAATGCCACTTTTAGTTTGTGTAAATACATTAGAAAAGTGTAAAAATGAGCAGCTTTGTCATTACAGCAGAATTACAAGATATATTTTGGGGCCTTTCGAATGTTGTATTTGAAAATGGGGGGCCTTGGACCACTAAAATAGAAGAAAGCGCCTTGTATTCTTACCTCCGTGGCGGTTGTTGACGTGAACTGTGAGCGGTCAAATGCCCATCCGTGCTGGCATGGCACCGAAACATTCGATTGGTTTCCATACATTAGGGACAGGTCAGCATTAGGGTTAAAGTCCAAGGGAAGAGGGTACATCTTGCATGAGCTGTAGGAGCCATCTGCATTACGTGGGATGCCAAGAGCCAGAATCTGTGCCGATTCACTGTCCTTCTCTGTGCCACCTGTGTACTGGCCATCCAAGTGAGGCAGGGCACAGTGGTGAGGTGGCACACCTGAGATGAAGTTGTGGAGCAGGAAATGCAGCGGAAGGATGACCCGTGGGAGCCACAGGATGTATAAAACCAGAAACTGGAACTTGTTGAAGCCACCAATCTCATGAAGGATGTCCTCAAACCTCATTGCTGAAAGTGAGATAAGCTACCAAGTAGATATGATATCAGTCTTTGTTCTCGTTTCTTTTGCAATGCACGTTCTACTCACCCATCAGAATTGAGATCTTCGCTATGAAATTTGCTCTGTTCTGGAGACACGCTTGGTTGGGTCTGTAGTAAACAGCGAGTGGAGAGTAGTCTGAGGAGATGAGCAGTGCTGAATTGCTATATATTATCATAGCACGGTTCCCGGTCATGCTTATCAGGGCCTGTATGAGACACAAGAGGGTCTTTGTCTAAGCTCAAGAAAAAGAAGAATCCCAGGCCTTAAAAGTTCACTATCCCTCACCTGACCCCGGAGAGGGGAAATAGAAAATACATTAGTTCCACAATTAATTTTTTGTTTATTGAAAATGGCAAGTGGGATGTCTGTATTAAATATGAAAAGGAGAAAAGTAATTTTACTACTTTTTCTTTCTATCACTATATTTGGCCAAATTATATTAGAATTACATATCCACACATACATACAATGTGCTTTTTTTTTAGAATTACATTATTAATTTATAAAACAAAGTTGTGACTCTGATTCAAACGGGTAACACAAACAAGTTGACTGACTCATCATTTGTTTTTCATATATCGGACATGTACCATTTGTAATAATAATATGTCATGTGACCATTTAGCAACATCAGAAAACTGTGAACATGCAAATGTGTTGTTAAATTATTCGGCCCCATTTTATATTAGGTGGCCTTAACTACAGGGAGTGCAGAATTATTAGGCAAATGAGTATTTTGACCACATCATCCTCGTTATGCATGTTGTCTTACTCCAAGCTGTATAGGCTGGAAAGCCTACTACCAATTAAGCATATTAGGTGATGTGCATCTCTGTAATGAGAAGGGGTGTGGTCTAATGACATCAACACCCTATATCAGGTGTGCATAATTATTAGGCAACTTCCTTTCCTTTGGCAAAATGGGTCAAAAGAAGGACTTGACAGGCTCAGAAAAGTCAAAAATAGTGAGATATATTGCAGAGGGATGCAGCAGTCTTAAAATAGCCAAGCTTCTGAAGCGTGATCATCGAACAATCAAGCGTTTCATTCAAAATAGTCAACAGGGTCGCAAGAAGCGTGTGGAAAAACCAAGGCGCAAAATAACTGCCCGTGAACTGAGAAAAGTCAAGCGTGCAGCTGCCAAGATGCCACTTGCCACCAGTTTGGCCATATTTCAGAGCTGCAACATCACTGGAGTGCCCAAAAGCACAAGGTGTGCAATACTCAGAGACATGGCCAAGGTAAGAAAGGCAGAAAGTCGACCACCACTGAACAAGACACACAAGCTGAAACGTCAAGACTGGGCCAAGAAATATCTCAAGACTGATTTTTCTAAGGTTTTATGGACTGATGAAATGAGAGTGAGTCTTGATGGGCCAGATGGATGGGCCCGTGGCTGGATTGGTAAAGGGCAGAGAGCTCCAGTCCGACTCAGACGCCAGCAAGGTGGAGGTGGAGTACTGGTTTGGGCTGGTATCATCAAAGATGAGCTTGTGGGGCCTTTTCGGGTTGAGGATGGAGTCAAGCTCAACTCCCAGTCCTACTGCCAGTTTCTGGAAGACACCTTCTTCAAGCAGTGGTACAGGAAGAAGTCTGCATCCTTCAAGAAAAACATGATTTTCATGCAGGACAATGCTCCATCACACGCGTCCAAGTACTCCACAGCGTGGCTGGCAAGAAAGGGTATAAAAGAAGAAAATCTAATGATATGGCCTCCTTGTTCACCTGATCTGAACCCCATTGAGAACCTGTGGTCCATCATCAAATGTGCGATTTACAAGGAGGGAAAACAGTACACCTCTCTGAACAGTGTCTGGGAGGCTGTGGTTGCTGCTGGACGCAATGTTGATGGTGAACAGATCAAAACACTGACAGAATCCATGGATGGCAGGCTTTTGAGTGTCCTTGCAAAGAGAGGTGGCTATATTGGTCACTGATTTGTTTTTGTTTGGTTTTTGAATGTCAGAAATTTATATTTGTGAATGTTGAGATGTTATATTGGTTTCACTGGTAAAAATAAATAATTGAAATGGGTATAAATTTGTTTTTTGTTAAGTTGCCTAATAATTATGCACAGTAATAGTCACCTGCACACACAGATATCCCCCTAAAATAGCTAAAACTAAAAACTACTTCCAAAAATATTCAGCTTTGATATTAATGAGTTTTTTGTGTTCATTGACAACATGGTTGTTGTTTAATTATTAATGTTGTAAAATTAATCCTCAAAAATACAACTTGCCTAATAATTCTGCACTCCCTGTACTATGTACTTACATCAAAAAATAAGTACAATGTACTTATTGTGTTCATATTGTATTGCAAAAAACTTTTGCTGATATTGAGGTGGATACGAGTAAAGTTAGGGACAGGTGTGGTGGTATGAGTATACTCAAAAAAAAAAAGGTTCTATATGGCACCAAAAATGGTTCTTCGTCGTAATCATATGGGAACCATTTTTGGTGCTATATAGCACCATATCTTAGCATGTTCTGTATATGGTAGCGGTGCTATATAGCACCATATTTAGCGGTGCTATATAGCACCTTAGTCAAAGAACCGGTGAAGAACCTCTGAAGAACCGCTGAAGAACCACTGAAGCACCAAAATTGGTGCTATATAGCACTAAAAAAGGTTCCCCTATGATTACGAGCCAAGAACCATTTTTGGTGCCATATAGAAAAGAGTGTAGGTTGGTTAGGTGTAAGGGTGTCAACAGTGTAATTATCTACAGAAATGAATTACAGATGTAATTACATGCAGGTATTTTTGAAAATGCAAGTACAACGTAAAAATGTATAAACACAATAAGTGCATTGTATCAAATGATTAATTAAAATGTTAGTACGTAATAGTTAAGGCCACCTAATATAAAGTGGGTCCAAATATTCAAATATTTACTTAAAATCGCAGGGCTACTTCAAATAAAAAAGGGGGGTTTGGCTGACAGAAAAGTTTGGAAATCCCTGTTGTATATGTAAATGTTTTCAAGGACTGGGAAGAACCTGTAATGTGTCACTTGTAAAACAACAACAACAACAACAACAACAACAACATAACACGATTAAGACTTGATGATTTTATGCTCCTTGTTCCAACAGAAATCTCACTTAACATCTCACTATTGTAATATGAGCAAAAGGTGGAAATTGTTCATTTAGAAATATTCCATATTGACAATTATTAATAATGTGTGATTTCTGCCATGCTTAGAAAATGAGATAACTCAGTGTAGAACCCACAATATATTCCTTTAAGAAAATTAAAATCCAAATACTTTACCATTTCCTTTGTCTGATAAAAAATAAATAGGTCTCTGCAAGAAATACTGAAAAGAATATATACAAGCATACAGCAGTATCATCAAACACTTGTAACAAGCTAAAGACAAGGCATGCCCATCATCACAAGGTTTACAAAGAGGGCCGAGCTGCAGACCAGAGGAAATTTGTGCATTTGTCCATGGATGTGTGGCAGATTTGACAATGTTCTGTGTGTCCGGTGGTTTATAATCATGTGTGCTGCCTAAATAGATAATATACTGTATGATTGATTTAGATGTTGTAAAAAGTTACAGTAAGTACATTATTATTGTGTGTCAAGGGTCAACGACAACTTGGCATCTAACTAATAATAAAGTATGCCTCCAAAAACCATATATTAAATTAAATATGCACAACAGAACAACACATACACAGTATAGCACCGTTTAAGCTAAACGTGACATTTCCTCCATTATATTCCAAAAAAATTCCAGTAAAGTGAAAGTTCTACACTGTTTAACCTTATAGTACAACATAAAATGATTTGGTGCAGAATCCAAAATTAGAACTATAGCCATTCATTGATTAGGAAGAACATTAAATGACTTAAAAACGCTAATTTTGGTCAATGGGGCAGATTATATTTTGAGGCAATATGTTCAAGTAATTGAGAAGAAACAATCCCATGTAAACAGCAGTCACAGTGTCTTATCTGGCTGCAGCTGTTTTGTTGCTTGTGCTTTTTTCCCTTTTCACAGGAACTGTGTTCTTCGATTGAGCAGAAGCTTTGGTTTGATTCCTGACAGGTGTATCGGTGGGTTGGTTTGGTGATGGTTTGGCATCCTTTGCAGGACCACTGCAAGTAGTAGTCCTAGACTTCATTGGGAGCTCCACAGTGGCTCGGAGGGCAAACGGCTGCTTTCGAGATTCGCTAACTGCAGTTCGTAGGGGTAGCCTATGGGGCGAAGGACTAGCTATACGGGTTGAAGAGAAAGTGCAGTTTGTGGTACTTAAGCTGCGACGAGATGAAGCCAGAATACAGGAGAGAGGCATGCGATTGCTTCCACTTGGCTTGGTAGAATAAGACAATGTTGATTTTGATCTTGCGTGAAGTGGTGGAGCGCTTGATCCTGATTGTGGTTGTACTTTTGGCCTAAGGTGAATAAAACAAAATCTGTTTAATTGAATTGACCATAATCATACTTATGGTATGCTGTGCAAAATTCTCCCATTAAATTCTTAAGTGTGACTTTGAATTTGCTTTATCCTATTTGAAAACTGAATTTGAATTGGAATGACAGGAAGAGGATTTTACAGAAACCCTATTTACACCTGGTATTAAGATCAAAAGTGGACAACGCTAAATACAGGTGTAAATGAGGTCTAAAACATTTTGAGCTTGTCCGCTTTCGACCACTTCTAGAGGCCGGATTGCTTTCGTAGTGTAAACGCTCATGTGGTCGAATGTGTTTAAATAACACGAAAACATTATGGGAAGTGTGCTAGCCAGACCGGATTTAAACACAAGTTTGAAGAAGAAAAACATACCAAGCACAATATTCTCTCACCATTCCTGATTTCTAACACACACTCACCGCGTTCGGCATGGTCTTGCGGCTATCAGAAACTAAAGTTGCTGCTCACTGTAAGTTTTTCCGTCGTCTCCAGGCACGTTCATATGTAAATTGCGCAAGCTTATTTTTTCCATTAGATTGAAAGATCTGAAAAAACACATACATTTACCCAGCCATAGACCCTACTGTAGTACTGATTCAATCAGCCAGCTGGCAGGAAGTCCAAATCGTGAACTCCTCATCAGCATCTCGTGACGTTTCTAATCAGATCAGATCATACTAAACAAAGGATCTTTATGTTGACTGGCTATCTAAGTGTTTTGGGTTGTTACTTAACCTATCACCTCCGCAAGAGATTGGATATTTGGACTTCATAGCCTCAAGGCATTCGTGTGACCTTTCACGCACACACACCCACCCACCCACCCCTTTGTTTGACTCACAACTGTCCAACACACACACAGCCATTCAGCGTTTAAATATATATATTTTGTTGATGTAATGTCTTTATACGATGGATTAAAATAGCTAGAATGTTTACTATATGTAAAATTAATTTTGTATGCCAGTAACTGTGGAAAGCCTGTAACTCTGCACTCTCAAATCGCAGAATGATCGTGTGCGGTACTCTCTCGATCGCAGAAACCCGACCGTACCGAATCTGGTTCACAAATTACCACAAGATGCATTATTACAAAAATACCAGCTTTCTAAGAAAGAGGTTTAAAACAATCACCCTTTTGATTAGCCAAGAGTAGGAGGTGTCCATGAAAAAAAAGGGAAACTTGCACCGTCGGCCTCCCGGACATGATTGGATCACTCCAACTGATTAGATCACTCATCTCAGCTATAAGAATGAGAACCTACCATTAACTCTTTGCATTTTCGCCATTGGGAGAAGTAGCCCGTGGCATTCTGCCACTAAGAGAAGGACCTCATGGCATTTTCGCCTTTGAGAGGAGTCCTGGGCATTCTCGCCACCACAAGGAACGGACCTCTTGGCATGTCGCCATGGAGTGGGAAGTCCAACCCTGGTCTTCCCAACCCTGAGAAAAGGCCTCCCCGCACGGAGAGAGAAACCGGCAGACATCTGGAGCGACTTCCCTAAACTTCACAGAACTTCTCCTGGGACCTGCAAATCCTTAGCAAACTACCCTGACGACTCGAGCACAGACACTTACACACGAAAGGCCATATTAATGCAAGTATTTTTATTTCACAATCAAACTGCGTGTAAAGGTTGTCTGAATTATTCCTGTTCACAGGAGTGTTAATTTCTTGAGGTCTCTTGCGAAAGGACTACCGCTCTCTCTCTCTCTCTCTCTCTCTCTCTCTCTCTCTCTCTCTCTCTCTCTCTCTCTCTCTCTCTCTCTCTCTCTCTCTCTCCATCATTCTCTTCCCCTTTATATCATTTCGTTAAGTTAGATTTTTCGTTGTTGGTACCATATCGTTTGTTTTCTCCTACATGTATATGCATATTTACCCCGTGTGAATCGTAGCTTTGTATACTTTAGTTGTTTTATTAAAACCCAATAATTTCATTGAATTTAATCTGTATTGTTTTGCTCACAAAGCTCGAAGTCAATGAGATGTAAGATCTTAGCTACCAACTAAGCTTGGTTTTCTTGTTACTATTTCAGTAATACAAATTGTGCAAACATAGGGAATATTATTTGTCCTGATCAAACAGATTAATGTTTCTTAAGGTTTGCAAATTGACAATTGATGAAGAAATCAATTCAGATAAGGGTTACTTTTACATGATTAAAGGTTCCGTTATAAATTAAAATTGATCTGTACAACAAGCAAATCATATTCATAGACTCATGAATATTTACACCATTTGAATTAATTATTCCCCGAAACTCATTGTTGTTACACTACCATCGAAGAAATCAGGACAGAAGTGGTTGAAAGTAGACAAAAAAGATGGATTAAAAGACCAAGTGTCAACAGGTGTCTCCCTTGTCTACTTGTGATCCGATCGACCAAAATGGTTAATACCAGGTGTAAGCAGGGCCAGAGTGGCAATTCAAAGAAATTCAAATTCATTCAAATGGTGCACAACCCTGGCTGTCAAACATGTTTAAAACGAGTTCTTTTGAGGTGAACTTACCCATTGCTTGCCTTTTGTCCTAATTTTGCATTTCCAACGTCAGGTTCGAAAACAAGAGCTACAACTACTAGTTTAGATGAAGGCTTTCTTATTGGGGTAACTGGTCGTGGGATCCTGCTGTGCCACTCAGTTTGGTACTTTTCCTCAGCCTTCTTCTTGTGCTTCTTGAGAGAATCATCAGATACATGAATATCTTCCTCTGAGCCTGTAGTAGAAAGAGTCTCTGAAGGTCTCTTGGGCTCGTCTCCAGAAGATAACGAGGATGAAGTCCTGGAATTCAGTCTCATCCAGCGGCCCTGACGCTGTCTTTCTACAGCTTGACGGGCCAGGTCTTGCTGCATGGCTCTTCTACGTAGCCGTTCTTTGGTGGACAGGGATTGTTCAGGTCCTGGTTCCTCTTCTGGGACTAGGATAGGAATTCGACTTTTACTCCTTGGTCGTGGAGATTTAGAAACTCTTTCTGGTACTTTGTTCTCCTCTTGATATTCCTCTTTTAGTTGTTTGTCCTGTTTGGATTCAATTGATGAACCTTGATGGATGGGTTCCCTAGACTCTAAGGGTAGAGGAACCACAAGTCCATCCCGTTTTTCAGCGGTCTCATTTGGCAAAGACCCATGCAGAACATTGAGTACCTGAGGTTCCTCTGTAAGAGTCTGAGAGGTCACTTCAGACTGGACAAATGCTGCTACTCCTCCTGGCTCTTGAGAAAGGACCAACTTGTCCTTTATCCACTTGGATTGTGATTTGCCTGCAACCTCTAAAACTTCTGGAACCTGTGCACCACTTGAAGACATGACATTCATATGGGTTGTCTCTGCAATGTGTATGAAAGTTCGCTCCACTTTAGAGAAAGGGGGTGATGCAATTGAAGCTGAGGCCACAGAAGATGTTGAGATGGTTATCACCGGTTTAGATGTTTGTATAGATGGGTCAACACCACTTGCATCAGGTTGCCTTGCATCTGAAGACCTCTCTGCCTGCTTTATATCCTCTTGGACATGTATCTCTAATTGACCAACTTCAACCAATTGCTCATTTTGAGGGGCATCAGATCCCACCACACCTTGATCTACATCAGTTGCATTTATAACATTTGGAGACTTTCTTGTGTCTCCTGGTGAAAACAAAACAAGGGTGTTCGAGACATCCTCTTGGTCAGCATCTACTTCAGCAACAGAGCCCGGCTCTTTTGGCTCCTTGTGCGGATCATCGGCCACTAAGGTGGAAGGAGCCCCATCTTGACTACGTTCAGTGCTCTTTTCGCTTGCGCCACTACTAGATTCACTCTTTGTGACATCGTCATCTCTGGGTCCCTCATCTTGTGTCTCAGGCGGTGTGGCTGTGAAGGCTCTTCGCTGGTGTAGGCTTCCTGTAAGCATAACGGTGAGGAAGTCGGCTCTCTTAGCCTGCAGTTTTGGAAGGATATGAAACATCTCCTTCTCAGAGGATGGGGATTTTGTCCTGTAGTCAGTAGGTGACAATAGAGGCTCACTAGGGGTTGGGCCCTAAAAGATAACATAAAAATGCAAAAGTTACAATGCTGCCTAATTGGTAAGACAATGTTAGAAAAACTATGAGAAACAATGAGATTTTGATTCAGTGAGATCTTCCTGGAAAACACTTTCCAAGAACACACGGTATATGAGGACATAGTGTACTTTATAAATCCATTCATACATACTGAGTTTCCACATACTTTTTCTAATCATTTTATAAAAGGCAGGTTAGGTGATTGTTTCCAGAATTTTTTTTTGTTATGCTGGTTAAAGGTCTTTTCACATCCTGATAGAAATCACTAAGTTAAATGGTCTAAATGTATTTATATCTCATCTGTGGAAAGCATAGGACCATAAAATATTTGTCCAATCATTGCATTCGGTCCGAATGCAGTGGTATAACGTCTTACCTGCTTGTCAACATATGTATTGTCATACCTTAGTGCAGACATCACACGTTGTAAACGCGTTTTATGTAGCCTAGAAATCTAGACGCACCCTAGCAGGGTCGTCTAGCAACTCTCCGTTGGCTTGCGAGCTAGAAAAAACAAATTCTAGTCAGGCCAATCACATCGTGTATAGAGTCGGTGGGCGGGCTTAACATAATGACGGCAGAGATGCGGCGGTTCCACGTGAATTCCCTGCTACTTGAAAACAAGGAGGATGGCTGCTGCTGCTTTTCGAATCGGATTTGGCTGCGACTCTGGATGACTTGGAGTTAAGCTTTCTTTGAGAAAAGAACAAAGAACTGCACTGAAGTCATTCTTAAAAAAGGAAGATGTGTTCAGAGTTTTGCCGACCGGATACAGCAAAAGTTTAATCTATCAACTAACTCCGCTTCACCTTCTTCATTGCTCTGGTTGGTTGTAGCTCTATCCTATTGCGAGCAGAGGGAATTTGAAAGACAACCGTTTATCCCGCCCCTCGGATTGAGCCCTGCTAATGGTGAGTTCCCAGACCCAACATCTTGATGTGGGTCTGGCTTGTCAGGCTACGTTTTATGCTATGTAAAGTTAGACAGACGTGAAGTCACAAGCACCACAACCGAAACAGCAACCACCTTTTACAGTTCCTCCTGAACTAAAACAACGAGCTTATGCTGCGTGTTCACACCATAACTACTGTAATTTGGAAGAGATGGAAACCTGTGACATTATACTCAGAGCGGTTTGTGACTCAAATTTATGTTTCAATGGCAAAACAATCAACAGTGAAATGAATCTGCAGCAGTCAGGTGGTACAGGTCAGTGCTCTTTAAGTTGTTTATGTATATTATTATTGTAATGTTATGTGCTTTGAGACATGAGGTAGTTTAAGGCCATCTCTCATCTTGTGAGCGTTCATGTGTTTTGAAGGTGTGGCTTTGGATATGCTCTGAAGGGAGGGTGGGATCTCATGCTTCCAAAGCTTTCTAATTTGCAAGTCATGCAAGACATTCCTATACATTATACAACCACACAACACAACTATTTTTTTTTCTCAAAGACTTTAATTATGTTTAAATTGTACACAAGCTTTTTAAGATTGTCTAGATTACATACATAAAAAAGGCACAAAAATGTGTTAAAGAATTTTCCCTTTTACAGCAGCCAGTCATATTTAGCTTTTTTTTTTTTCAAGTGTATCCAACATACAGGTTTTCTATACAATACATACAGACTAAAACCAACCAGATAACATGCTTTTATGTATACAGTATTGATTTAATATCTCTTTCTTAGATATATATGTACAATTATCCTATAATTTAAAAAAAAGTTTAAAATACATGCTTTACTTGGAAATATTACAAGCATACTGTACAGTGATATTGTGGTAGAAAAGGTAATATGCTTATTGTACATCAATCTAACAGATCACAGCCCATTTACATTACATAGCAATACCAGACTGTCATTGTAAATAAAAGTGTTGCTCTTAAGTGACTTGCCTGGTTACATAAATAAAACCATCTGCAAATTATTTTTACACTTTGTTCTTTTACAGCACACTTTCAAATTAGCGCTGTTACCATTGACACATAGTTTTTAATTGCAAATATACGGAATACATTGAATATTAACAACAGTCGGTGCTTGTATTAGCTTCTTCAAGAGCTTGTCTGTTGTTTTGTGTACATTGTTGCTTTTCAGCTGTGTATCGGTATACATAGTAGAGTTCATTGTAGTTCAAGTGAAGCTTCTCACAACACCAAGCTAAGGTTATCACTCCCTGCGGGCATGATTATGCTCCAAACGTCCTTGATCCATCACATCTCACTACATACATTATATAGAATGACCCTGCAATCATCAATATATCATACAACATGCACATTACAGCTATGATACAGCATTTTCCTCCATCTAAAAGGTGTTCTTGTGACAAAGGCATTGTGTATAGGCATAAAGTAAAACCATCAAAAACTCAAAAGAAAAAAAATAAAATCAGTTGTTCTCAAACCTGTCCTGGGGGCTCCACATTTTGTATGTCTCCCTCATCAGACACACCCAATTCAAGGCTGAATCCGAAATCGCCCCCTAAACCCTCAATCACTATTCCCCAAGTTAGTCCACTAATATAGTTCACTTGAAGGAATTCGGACAGCCGGTGAGTGTACATCAGCTGTCCACTCATTATTGAGGTGCAATGTGGGATAGAATGAGTGCACTCAATAACGTCCACTATGGTTTCGGACACCACTACAAATGTCTGTCCCCTCAAATAGTGCCCTATTTAAGGGAATGGGGGGCCATTCTGGATTCAGCCCAAGTCTTGCAGGCTCTACTAATGAGCTGATAAGTTGAATCAGGTGTGTTAGGTGAGGGAGAAATGCAAAACATGCAGTGGTGAGGGAGACCCTAGGATAGGTTTGAGAACCACTGGACTACATGACATTCTTTTTGGTATTTCAGAGCATCACGTGCAGATGTTCAGGTGGAAATAAAATAAAAGGCCTTAGAAAATGTTGTAAACATTGCATAAACTAAAAGAAAATCTTTTACAAAAACATATTTTTATGCAAATGTATTTGTCAGTTAAATATTTTGAACATTGTCAACTGAATATTTTGCTTTCAAAAAGACGTCAAGGAATTTGCTCTGTTGATCACTTAGTATGTAAATGAATAATCAATATACAATTCATGGAAACATATAGGCATAACATAAGCCATAAAAATCGTCTTAGTTTTATTTGTTTTCATGGACCAACTTCATTTGTTAGTCATGCAAAAACAGGATTTTGAACTGCACTGTCTTTCCAGTACTTCCCAGTCAACAGACCTGGACAGTCTCAGCAATAACGACTTTTCTTGCACCGTTGGTGTCAGTGTCATTACTGTACAATTATAGCTAAATATAGTGATGTAAACCAGGCAAAAGCAGATGTGCAAAACAAGTGCAAGAGTTAGCAGCCTGTTTGGGTATATAACAGTACATTCATGTGAGAAGCCATGACTGTGACAGTACCAGAAACATACAGAAACCAAGTCATGTATCATTTCTGTTCTAATACAGTTTCGAATACTTATTATTCACTCACTGAAGATGCACAATTCAGCAAATGTGATCACGTAAAGTTGCAGTACACACTCCAGAACTGACTTGAGGTTTACGCTAGCATGAACAAACAACTGATTTTCCAATACACTTTTTCTGAAATCCCATGTTTCTAAACACTTCTTTTGCAACAAAAAAGCAGTTTAATTTTAGCTTTAAAAAATATAAACAAACATATTAATAAAAATAAAAAAGTAAATGGTTTTCTAAACAGTTAATGACCCTTTCATTAGCTTTCCTGACAAAAGGCAAGTATAAATACATTTTCCGTCAACTTTCACAATCCAGACATGCATCTTTATGTTATATTGCCAAAGACCTGCTACAACAATAACACTGCAAGATCCATTTAACTTTCAAGCCTAGGTTGTTTAAGCATGAAACAACTAAGGTGCTATTTAATCACTAAATGTCTAATGTACACAATATTTTCTAGAATATATTTCACTCCTTTTCTTTAATTGAGAAAATGATAAATCTTGTACCTCTCAATTCCAAACCACCGTTCATCTTATTGCAATCGATCACATTTTTCGTTCCACATCGCTGATGAAACAGCTATGGCTCCAATTCGGTGTCTTTTTTTAAAGTGCAATAGTGAAAAACAGTACTCAAAAGACCCTACAGCAGTCTCACACACATATATTTGCTACTCAATAACATAAAACTGTGCGTCCAACCCAAGACTAACTAGGAGGTATTCAATGAGATATAATGCTTACACGATGCATTCAAAGCTCTATGCACATAAATACATGATTAAATAAGATATGGACGCTTTTATCTAAACACTCCAAAGAAAAGACGCTATTTAATGGACACTGCTTTCTTATATACAGTATATATACTCACACATATGAAAGCAGTTTCCATTAAATATATATATATAAATATATATTTTTTTGCTTTTGCTTACTTTATGGCTATACTAATTTTAATCAGTGGCAGAGAAACCAAAATGCGTGCTAATCTTTCATTTACTTTACGACTGTGACACAACAGCTGACTCATTTATCTCATATTTAGATCACCAGACTCCAGCATGCCCCTCCATTAGTTATAAAAGCGTAGACATATTATCCCCTTTTGCTCCCATGGTTCCATTTTACATTTAAAACACTTCCATTCAACTTGCATAACATCTCCTTTGTGAGGCAAAGCACCTTTAGAGCACAGAAAAATTGATTTTCTTTGTAAAATTGAAAGCCTGTGTATGTATGGAACATTATGAACTATGGATGATGGCTTAGAACGTGTTTGAAACCTAAATTATAATCTTAAAAATAACGAACAAGGTGGGTTTTCATGGAAGACAATGAAATAACTTGCATATTAAAGGCAGCGGGTCACTCCAGGTATGTTTCAGGTTGACCACAGCTGCAAATGCAACACACGTGCAACTGAGGTACACAAATAGCCACTGCAGATAATGAATTTTGGCTATAAATATCTTTCGATTTTTACTCAAAAAGTGATTGAAACGAGTAAAGCGTTTGTTCATAACGAGTAGAAAGTGCCAGATATGAACAGCATGTGTAAAAGCACGGCATTCCCTTTAACAAGTTGTTACCTTCTAACTGCCCTCTACAGTTTATTGCATCAGAAAAGACTAAATCTTTCCCCAAAAAGAATTCATCATCCTTAAAAAAAAAAGAGTCTTTCACATCGGTGTGTGAGAAGAGACTACATAAGCTTTCCTCAGCTGTTCTTGCTGCTCATTAGTTTGGCCAGCAACTGTTGGATCTGCAGGCGGGACACAAGGAGCATGGAGTGCCTGCTGCGCGGACTTCCAGGAGGCTGCAGGGGAGCGTGACGCCTCGAGCCCGATTGGAGGTTACCGTGAGCTGGGCTGCTCTCGGCCGACCGGCTGCGTTGGATGAAGGATCCTCCGGGGTGAGGGTACTGCTCAGTCTCCAACGTCGAGGACGAGAAGACGTAGGAGGCGAGACGTCGTAGCTGGTTGGAGCGCGGGTGAGGCCTGTCATCATCCAGCTGAAATAAAACGAGAAAGAGCGAGCGTTGAAATTCACGAGCTTAACAGAGGATTTGTATTTGTAACATTTAAGGCATCTCCCCAGGCGCATGCAGTGAGGAGAACGCCAAACACTCAGAGGAAAGAGAGGAACGGGCTCTCTTTACACAGACCTACAATGGGTTGCCTGGAAACAAGTTTTCACAAGAGACAAAGCTAAAGGGATAGCTATGTTTTTTTCTTTTTGGTTGGGCAGCCAACATTGAGAGCCTCTATTCCACAGAGGCTGTTCGTTTGATGCAGATCCACCTCTCAAAATTGTGCCATATGTGACCATGTACAAGACAATAAGCCGAGAGATTCCAGACAAAAAGTACTTTAATCATTTTGCCGATCGGTATCATCACACCGTCATTGGACAACTTAAGAAAAATGAATGGTCAGGCATACAAACACAAACACACATGGATAAAAATGGGTAAATATGGATAAAATGATGACAAAGAGAAATCAAAATATGAAAAAACAATGAGCAAGTTCATCAAACAGGTACAAAAGGGACTAGCCTAAACTGTGCTTACCGCAAACACCTCTTTCACTCTTCTTTTGTGGCTCCAGCGGCAGCCTTGGTATTTTCTCCGTGGGTGAAATCAACGTGTCATACGTGATTTTGAGCGAAAGGCCGAGCAAAAGGCAGTGGGCATTTAAAAGGTGAAGACTGCTGGGAAAATGAGCATCCTCATCTGTTTTGATTTGAGGTTTTGGCTATCATACAAAAGAGACAATCCAGCAATCTCAGTTCAGCTTGAAAAGGCTGTGACTGTGCTTACAGCGAAACAATGTAAGGGGCAGGTTTTTTCCAAACAGAATTCAGAAAAATGCCCCAGGATTTTGTTCTGCTGTATTTCCTCAAATGAGGTAAATGAGAAGAATAAGCTAGCTATCAACTAGATGAGCAAAACTGCTTGTCTACTATATGTCATCTGGCTCACCCTAGTGGTAAAGTGCGTCTGAAATCTTTTCACACATTTTGTTTTGAACTATGAGGGATGACAAACATTAAAATATGAAAATGAATAACTTTAATGTGAATTGGTGCACAGATTTAGTGAACGGTTTAGTGCTGAGCATCCTAAAAAGACAAACCACAGTCAGAGTTTAAGAAATGTGTAGAAACGCTCAGCAGTAGACCCCTCATTTTGAACGCAGTCAAAGACACAAACACAGTACTGAGGTAAAAAAGTGTTTTTCTGAAGGACAAGAAATACGTAGCCCCGAAATCCCATTAGCAAAGGTCCGGTTTAGCTTCACGAGTTTATGTTGTTTTGTTTTTTTCTATGAAAACAAACAAGATATTTCTGAAGAAATGATCTAGTCATTTTATCTGGAAGGAAAAAAGAAAAAAAAGAAAAGAAAAGAAATTTCGGCCATGTACACACTGGAGCTACATTTAATCCCACTCTGTTTATATTGAGTTCAGTTTTTACAGGAGTGACAACCGAATTAAACAAGTGAAATCAGTTCTAGAATGGTAAATAGGACTCAAAAAAATTAAATGCTGTCATTATTTATTCATCCTCATGTTGTTCAAAACCAGTTTGAATTTCTTTCTTCTGTGGAACATAAGAGACGATATTTTGAAGAATGTTGATAACCAAACAGTTACCATTGACTTCCATTGTAAGGACAATAGAAGAAGAAAAAAACACTTTTCTCAAAATATTATTTTATGTTCCAGAAAAGAAACAAAGAATGACTTTAAGGTGAGTAGATTTTTGTGTGTGTCATTTTGTCAATTCATTTTTGGGTGAACTTTCCCTTTAAGGTTTCAGCAACTGAATTTTTATTAAAGGGATGAAAACCCAAAAATGACCCTCATGTCATTCCAAACCCGTAATCACATGACTATTTTAACAATGTCTTTACTACCTTTCTGGGCCTTGAAAGTTGTGATTATGTTGCAGTCTGTGCATGTGGGGTCAGACAGCTCTCTCATCAAAAATATATAGATGAACGAAGGTCTTACGGGTTTGGACGACATGAGGGTGAGTGATTAATGACAGAATTTCCATTTTTGGGTGAACTATCTCTTTAAATCCATGTAGTGCGGTCAGAATTAAACTAGTGCAATGAAATCAGCTTAATAAGCATACATGATTTAATAACAAATGGCACGGTAATCAGTCACTAACTCTGTTTGGTATCCATATTTCTTGTTTACAGTCACAGGATGTGAAAATATCACTATGGTTACCTCCATATCGCAAGGCTTTAGTATGAAAGTCTTCTTATTCTGATCAAAGCTTTGTAGTGTGTACATGACCTTTGAGCCGTTTGAATAGCCCCTTAGTTACAGCTGAACCTCTGCATACAAAAACTTGTTGCAAAATACAAACCACGGACAAAGAAGAATCATTACATTTGTAGCAAATCATGTGAAAACCAAATGTTTGATGGTCAGAAAAGAAGAGATGAGGCATGAGTCTGTGTGTCAGACAGTGAATTAAAGAGAGAGTGACAGACGGAGAGAGAAGAAAGGGAGAAAGAAATAGGCACACACCCTGTAAAAAGTGGAGTGAGACAATAGCACCGCCCCGTCACAAAGCACTGGCTTTAAATTGATTAAAAAGTTGGTTTTAAGATAGATAAGCTATTTTAAGAATTGACAAAGAGCTATGAACGGGACTTAAAAGGTTAGTTCACACAATTAACCCATGATTTACTCACCCTCAAGCCATCCTAGGTGTATATGACATTCTTCTTTCAGATGAATACAATCGGATTTATATTAAAAAAGTCCAGGCTAATCCAAGCATTAGAATGGCATTGACTTGATAGGTTGTTTTTGAAGTGAAAAATGCATCTATCCATCATAAAAGCACTCCACACAGCTCCAGTGGGTTAATAAAGGACTTCTGAAGCGAAGTGATGTGTTTGTGTAAGAAAAATATCCATATTTAAAACTTTATAGACTAAAATAGCTAACTTCCGGCGGTCAGCAGTGCACGAATCGACTTGCGGTAAAAGAGTAACCCCCGACGCTACGTTTTGTTTTGCTCTATCCTCTGCGCTTCTGCGTTCGTCAATATGCAGGCGTCAAGGGTTACTCTTTCGTTGTAAAAAAAATTATAATTTCTAATGTTTCAGTTTTAAATATGGATATTTTCTTACACAAGAGCACCACTTTGCTTCAGAAGGCCTTTATTAACCCCCCAGAGCCGTGTGGAGCAGTTATATGATAGATAGATGCATTTTTATGGACTTCAAAAATGACCCATCAAGTCAATGCCATTATAATGCTTGGATTAGCCAGGACTTTTTCAATATAACTCCGATTTTATTCATTTGAAAGAAGAATGTCATATAACCCTAGAATGACATGAGGGTGTGTAAACCATGGGCTAATTTTAATTTTTGGGTGAACTAACCCTTAAAGCTAAACCAAGTCTCTTGCACTCATGTCTCTGGAACCAATATTTCATGTTCGCTCTTGGTACAAGTGAAAAGTGAACAATTTTTTTTCTAAGGTACAGAAAATCCCTGATGTAGGTCGTTCTCGCTGTGTGAAGCTGAAAAGATCAGGCTCCACATTTGAAAGAGGATAGAAAGTGCTCCAAAGAGGATTATACTTATAGTTATATATTTTAAACAATTTATTACAAACATTTACATACAGACACATAACTGTCCAAAATTTTGGGATCAGTAAGAATTTCTAATGTTTCAGTTTTTTATACTCACCAAGGCTGCATTATTTAAACAAAAAAATCCATTAAAAACTGTTGCATTGTGAAATATTACTACAGTTTAAAATAAATATTTTCTATTTTGATAGAAAACATTTCTCATAATCATCAATGTTGAAAACAGTTGTGCTGCTTATATTTTTGTGGAAACCATCATATATATATTTTTTTCAGGGCTCTTTGATGAACAAAGTTCTAACTATCAGGATTTATTTGAAATAGAAATGTTTTGTAATATTATATATGTCTTTATTGTCACTTTTGATCAATTCCTTGATGAATAAATGCATTAAGATCTTTCCACAACAACAAAAATGTTACTGACTCCAAATGTTTGAATGGTAGAGTATTTTTTTGTAAAATTTGTATTAAAATATAAAATATCTTTTAAATATTTGTATTCATTAATATGTTTTTAAAATATATTAATATCATTTTGAAAAAATATGTTATTAATTTGCAAGCAGAGAAGTAGCAAAAGATAATATAAAGAAATGACAGTATAGTGTTCCTGCCATCTTGTGTGACATTTCATTATCATTAATTTCATTATTAGCTGATAAAATCCAGTACTCAGCTGATAAGTGCTGGTTTGTGAACAATAAACATCCTTTTCCTGATATTATTTAAAAAATCTGATCCAGACCATTTTCTTCAGCATGTCATGAGCTCGAAAACACTGCACGCACAGTCGCACACCGCAGGCAAAGAATGATCCATGTAAAAATGTGTCTGTAAACAAACATTATAATAGCGCTTCTAACTGGACCTCATGATTTCTTTACCACCATCAAATATTTTGAACCTCACTCACCTCAAACCCACCAATGCACTCCATCTTTAGGCTAAGAATGTCAGTGCAGGATAATCTTACCTGTCTCTGAGGTCCGTTGGATTCTGTCTCTTTCCGGCGCAGCCGTCCCGAGGGCAGCGAGTGACAGGGTGACTGCGCAGGGCTCTCCACTGATGTTGACTGGCCTTTCCCGCTCCTCCTGGACACCTCCTCCTCCGTAAGGGGCAGCATGCCTCGTGTAGTCCGGTCACCGTGTGACGTCTTGGGCCTGACTGACGGATCTGTCCCCCTATGTCTCCGCCGCTCTTCTCCTTCCTCCAGAGGACGCAATTCTTCCGGCTCCTCATCCGTGGTGCCGGATGTGGTGGGCTCGGCCCCTGGGAGGTGGTGGAAGTCTCTGAGCTCCGTTTCTTTGTCTATGATAACCCACTCCTTGCTGTCAAAGTCCTCCTCTTCCGCGAGTGGGACGGAGCGGATGAAAGCATTGCTGTGGGCTTCCTGGTCCACTGATGCAGAGGCCTCATTTCGACCACGGTCTCCGCGACAACCGTCGACGGACAGCATCTGAGCAGGCTGGGAGGAGTAAGCATGCCGAGAAGGAGAACCCAGGATGTCCATTCGAGAGCTAAGAAAGGAATAAATAATGAATTTATGAGGCTATATGATGATATAGACAGAAAGACAGATTTTTTAAAATCTTTAAAAATTTCGACCCACCGTTGCCCGTAACCATCCCGTCCATCAGCGGCAGATATGCGATCAGATTCAGGGCTGTTGACCCGTCGGTATCTGAGTGAGTGTACCACACCCGGAGAGTCCAGACACACCCTTTGTGGCGACACAGGACACACACCTCGGCTACCATCTTCCTCTTGACCTCCCTGCAACACAAAATCAAAGACATTATAATGTTATCTGGTAAAAAAAGTAAAATATTTGAGGGGATTATATTCATTGGAGTGTTCTGCACCTTTCCAAGGTTAATCCTGAGTTTGTTGCGATTAAAGTCTGTCTCCTCCCATCCATCTGCGTCAGTGGGTAACTGACTACCATCAGCTGGCCGGCCAGAGGGAATCGGAGGGGCATTTTCCTGATCGCTTAGGTGCTCGTCCTGTACAACGTCATCTGTATTTTCCCTCTGAAGGTCACCCGGCATCTGGGTCACATTTATGACCCTTAAGGTCCAAAAACAGATCACAATCAATTTCAATTTACAAAAAATCAAGGTGACACCGAATGACCTTAGATGATGTTTTGGTAAACCTACTTTGGAATTTATTTATTTTTAAAGGAATGACACCCGTCACCTTTATAGAGTCATTTTCTGTAAATATCAATTTCAAAATTATGTATCGGGGGGGAACTCCTTTAAAAGTCATCAGACATTTTTTCATATTTCATGGTAAAATGTTCTTCATGTCCCATCCGATCTGGGTAAGTATCAGTAAGTATCAGTCCCTGGGTAAGTATCAGTCCCTGCTCTCATCCTTCTCGGATGAAGTACATGCAGCTAAATCTTCTTATTTCCAAAATAAGATCAACAGCACCTCAAACTCACGCACACTGTTCAGAACATTTAACTCTCTCCTCTGCCCTCCCCCACCACCTCCCTATCTCCAGACGATTTTGCACAATTCTTCACAAATAAAACAACAACCATCAGCAGTCAGGTCTCACCCACACGCACTGTGGACTTCAGTTCAGCCACATCCACAACCAAACATCCTCTCTTCTCATTTTTTACACTCACTGAGACTGAAGTATCTAAACTTCTCCTCTCTAGCCATCCTACCACCTGTCCTCTTGATCCCATTCCTTCACACCTCCTTCAAGCCATCTCTCCTACAATCCTACCAGCACTCACTCACATCATCAACACATCTCTCAGCACTGGCATCTTCCCTACCACATTCAAGCAGGCTCGGGTAACTCCACTGCTTAAGAAACCCACGCTAAACTCATCACTCATAGAAAACTACAGACCTGTTTCTCTACTACCATTCATAGCAAAAACTATTGAACGAGTTGTTTTCAATCAGGTTTCATCCTTCCTATCACAGAATAATCAGCTGGACATCAACCAATCAGGTTTCAAAAGGGGCCACTCCACAGAGACTGCACTACTGTCGGTCACTGGAGCCCTGCGGATAGCTAAAGCTGACTCCAAATCATCAGTCCTCGTCCTGCTCGATCTATCTGCGGCCTTTGACACGGTCAATCATCAAATTCTTCTGTCCACCCTTTCATCACTGGGCATCACAGGGACTCCACTCCTTTGGTTTGAGTCCTATCTCACAGGTAGGTCTTTCAAGGTTGCCTGGAGAGGTGAGGAATCCCAAGCACATCCACTGACCACTGGGGTTCCCCAGGGCTCAGTGCTTGGTCCTCTCCTCTTCACCATCTACACTACTTCATTGGGACCCATCATTCAGGCACATGGCTTCTTATACCACTGCTATGCTGATGACACTCAGCTCTACCTTTCATTTCACCCAGACGACCCCACAGTAGCTGCACGAATCTCCAGCTATCTGGCTGACATCTCGGCATGGATGAGAAAACATCACCTGCAGCTTAACCTGGCAAAGACTGAGTTTCTCATCTTCCCCGCCAGTCCCACCATACAACATGACTTCACCATCCAGTTAGGTACATCCTTGATTTCCCCATCAAAGTCAGTCAGAAATCTTGGAGTAACATTTGATGACCAGCTGTCCTTCAGAGAACACATTTCTAAGACAGCTCGCTCATGCCGGTTTGCGCTCCACAACATCAGGAAGATTAGACCGTTCCTAACAGAGCACGCAACACAGCTTCTTGTCCAGGCCCTGGTTATTTCTAGACTTGACTACTGCAATGCGCTTCTGGTTGGACTCCCCTCTTGTGCGATCCAATCACTTCGAATGATCCAGAATGCAGCAGCACGTCTTGTCTTCAACGAGCCCAAAAGGACCCACATCACACCTCTCTTCATCTCCCTGCACTGGCTACCACTTGCTGCTCGCATCAAGTTTAAGGCGCTGACCCTTGCATACAGAGCCACCACACGCTCAGCTCCGACTTACTTTGACCCCATTCTACAAATCCACACCCCAACCAGAAGCCTTCGCTCAGCAAAGGAACGATGGCTTGTGGTACCATCACAGAGGGGTAAAAAATCCCTTTCCAGAACATTTTCATTCAACGTTCCCAGCTGGTGGAACGATCTTCCCAACACCATCCGAAACGCAGAATCATTGACATCATTCAAAAGTCACCTTAAAACTCATCTCTTCCGTGAGCACTTAACCTCATAAAAAACAAAAAAAACAACAACAAAAAACACTTGATTCCTCTTTCTTCTTTCTCTTTCTTCTTCCCTCCCCTAGCCTGTACTACACTGAGCAATGTACACAGTCTCAGGATCTCAGGCTCTTATTGCGCTTCTCGACTCTTCATGACCTATCGCTTCATGTTCTCCCAAGTTGTAAGTCGCTTTGGATAAAAGCGTCTGCTAAATGCATAAATGTAAATGTAATGTAAATGTCCTGGAGCAATACAACAACTCTGCCTTTCCAGAACTGCAATGGACTAAAATAAGTCAGTGACATTTCCATCCCATTTCCATTTTCTCCTCTCTAAACATGCAAACCTTCTGAAAACTAGCTACAATGTTCCAAGCATTGAATGTTTGTGAACAATAAATCAGTTTGCAAAATGTATCAGTATGCAAATAACATTAATTAAGTAAAACAAATAAGACAACAGATTCAAGCTTGTCTCTTGTTTTTTCAGTTGTTTAAGTATTTCAGACGTTAATCATGCCTTTCATCCATCTGTATGGCTTTTTTTGTGACAATGGACAACAAGTAACAAAGTCCACCGGAGGCTGCCTGTGAATTAGTGTGGGTTTTGCTAAGTGCGTGGCATTTGTGTGTTTGTGTACATGAGGATCTTTAACAATAGAGGAAGCTGGCTGGATGGATTTGCACGTCCCACATGGAGCCACACGTCCACAGGCATATACACATTATGTGTTCACACATGCATGCTTGTTCTTACCCAACCATAGCCACTGTTGGCCGTGTGTTTGCCTGAGCTGCTGTCGGTGTTGTGGCAGACATCATGGAGTCCGTCCCACTTTTCTCCCAATCATATGGCTCATTCTCTGTGATGATGCGTTCTTTCATGCTGTTCTCAAACACTGACATCAGGAGCTGGCACAGAAAAGACATCTTAGAAAAGAACACTCATATCTGTATGATGAAATGTATCCATGTAATTCTGCTATAACACTGTAATACACGTCAAAAAAGTATACATTAATGTTTATTATTCATATTTGTAATATTTAATATATATATATATATATATATATATATATATATATATATATATATATATATATATATATATATATATATATATATCAATCAGGCATAACATTATTAGCCTAATATTGTGTTGGCCCCCCCTTTGCTGCCAAAACAGCCCTGACCCATCGAGGCATGGACTCCACTAGACCTCTGAAGGTGTGCTGTGGTATCTGACACCAAGATGTTAGCAGCAGATCCTTTAAGTACTGTAAGTTGCGAGGTGGGGCCTCCATGGATCGGACTTGCTTGTTCAGCACATCCCACAGATGCTTGACTGGATTGAGATCTGGGGAATTTGGAGGCCAAGTCAACACCTCAAACTTGTTGAGCTTCTCAAACCATTCCTCAACTATTTTTGCTTTGTGGCAGAGCGCATTATCCTGCTGAAAGAGGCCACAGACACCAGGAAATACCATTTCCATGAAAGGGTCTACATGGTCTGCAACAATAGTTAGGACCTAAGGTAGGTGGTACGTTCCACATGGATGGCAGGACCCAAGGTTTCCAAGCAGAACATTGCCCAAAGCATCACACTGCCTCCGCCAGCTTGCCTTCTTCCCATAGTGCATCCTGGTGCCATGTGTTCCCTAGGTAAGTGATGCACACGCACCCGGCCGTCCACGTGATGTAAAAGAAAAAGTGATTCATCAGACCAGGCCACCTTCTTCCATTGCTCCGTGGTCCAGTTCTGCTGCTCACATGCCCACTGTTGGTGGACAGGGGTCAGTATGGGCACCCTGACTGGTCTGTGGCTATCCAGCCCCATACGCAACAAACTGCAATGCACTGTGTATTCTGACATTTTTCTATCAGAACCAGCATTAACTTCTTGAGCAATTTGAGCTACAGTAGCTCGTCTGTTTGATCAGACCACACGGGCCAGCCTTCACTCCCCACGTGCATCAATGAGCCTTGACCGCCCATGACCCTGTCGCCGGTTCACCACTGTTCCTTCCTTGGACCACTTTTGATTGATACTGACCACTGCAGACCGGGAACACAAGAGCTGCTCTGACCCAGTCTTCTAGCCATCACAATTTGGCCCTTGTCAAACTCGCTCAAATCTTTACGCTTGCCCGTTTTTCCTGCTTCTAAAAATTTTCACTTGCTGCCTAATATAACCCACCCACTAACAGGTGCCATGATGATAATCAGTGTTATTCACTTCACCTGGTCATAATGCTATGCCTGATCGGTGTGTGTGTGTGCGCGTCTATATATAAATATATATATATATATATATATATATATATATATATATATATATATATATATAGAGAGAGAGAGAGAGAGAGAGAGAGAGAGAAAGAGAGAGAAAGAGAGAGAGAGAGAAATTGAAATAACATTGAAATAACAATACAAAAAGCGATTTAACTATTCTATTTGGTACACATAATACGATATATAGAGAGTTAGAGATTCTACTCTAGGTACCTGATAGTCGGGTTTGGTGTAATAGTCAAGGCCTAAAACATGCTCCAAGAAGACATTAAACTCTGATGGCATGTGTTTAAGCAGCATCCTATGGTCATAGCGCTCCTTTATCTGACCCACCTGCTCCTAAATGACGCAGATGACAACAGTAGATTTCAACAATGGTGGTCTGATACAGAATAACACTTTGTAAAAAAAAAAAATAAACAAAAGACGTAACAAACACTGATTTTCAAATCAGGCAAGGAAAGTCAGAGCACCTTGTCCTTGATTTTCCTCCACGGCAGCTGCCCAGCAGCAAATTCAACCAGCATGTAAAACAATGACCATAAGTCATCATGGCGACCCATTTCCTGTTAAAACAAACACAATAATGCCATTAAAATGATACTGTAAATAGCATTAGATGATTGTGTATTCTGTAGAATACATTTGATATAAATACATAATAAGTAGACATAAACTAAGCACTTACTTTGTTTTTATGTGCATTCACAGATGCATATCTAACAGTCCCTCGAAATCCTGCAACGGTTCTGGGCTAAAAGAAGAAATGTATTCGAAAAATGTATATTGATTATTGATAAATACATTTTATTCCGGTAATACTTGTCAAATCAAAACAAATCAGACAAAAATACTACTGTGCATTATAATTTTATGCATTAGTAATTTCATTACTGTTTTAGTGTTATTGTAGCAACAGGAGAGGGACACACTACTGAACATAGCGTTCCATTCTTCCAGAACATTGAACACACAACGCAAAAGGTAAACACCTTCCGTCACAGTGCATGAGTGTGTCCCAATGGGGACCAAATCAACTAATTTATTTTTGATTAACTAAATGACATGACAAGTAGCATCTGTTTTGCAGAACAAATGACATTTCATTTGGATACAATTCATTTTCTCTTACCGTGTTCACTGTTTTACTGCCAATTATAGAAACTGCACTTTTGTTGAACATAAAGGTCAAACTCTCAAAAAGAAATCTCACAAGCATTTCTTTAACACAAATGTATTAAATGAGCTTAATAAATGTAAAAATATTAAGAATCAAACTTAAAATGAAATGTGGAATGAATGTAATGTGCAAAACTTTCAATTGATCTGATTCAATTGGTTTTATTCAAATAAATGTTTTTCCTATCCTATAATATATATATATTATATATATATCACTAAATTAATAAAAGTGAGGTCAGATAAATAAAACAAAGATGAGAAATCCATGAAGTCACTCACAATGAAAGTCTTTCCATTGGTGAGAGTGTGGGGGAGAAGGGAACAGATGGAGAAATACGTCAGACATGCAAGTCATAACTTAAAACCCCAAACGAAAACTGCAAAAATAAGACAAGATGGTCAAACAAAAGAAAAAGCTGCACCCGGCAAAATTATACAAATGACCCCATGCAATTTACTTCAAATGCCGTCAATGAGAAAATGTTAGTATAACAAAAAGTAGCTATATTTTAAAAATGGAGTACAATTTAAAACATTTGACAAACATCCACAAATATTAACAAACAAACATGGCAGTATATGACTCTGGACCTTAATTGTCCTATTCATACTGTATACATTTCAAAAAAGGCAACATTTACAGTTCCGAGGACACAACACTATTTATAATCCTGAAATAATTTATTCATATCTCATAAATATGATGCACCACAGAATGGATGAGAAACCATGCTGCAATGGCATTTAAAGCGAAGAATTTTCTTCACAGTAAAGTTACAGCCTGGTTTAAAACCGGTTTTGTTATTTGTTCAACATTATAAAGTTATTATTTGATCTAGAGAGGTCATTTTGGATCCACTCAAAGTAAAATTTAAATAGCTCCTGAAGATTGCAGGAGAAAAACAGAGGCAAACCGCTTTAGTGCTGCAGCACTGCATTGCTTAGCTTGATGGATAGATGGATGGATGGATGGATAGATAGATAGATAGATAGATAGATAGATAGATAGATAGATAGATAGATAGATAGATAGATAGATAGATAGATAGATAGATAGATAGATAGATAGATAGATAGATAGATAGATAGATAGATAGATAGATAGATAGATAGATAGATAGATAGATAGATAGATAGAGGATGACGCTCAGTTTCCTGTCTGAATCGATGAGTGTAGCTGACTCAGCTGTGCAGAAAGGAATGGTGAAAGAGAAAGAGGGAGCAATAGAGAGAGAGAGAGAGAGAGAGAGAGAGAGAGAGAGAGAGAAAAAGAGAGAGAGAGAAAGAGAGAGAGAGAAAGAGGGCTGAAAATATTACACTCTCTCAGGCTGAACCTGGGGGCATTGCTCACTGATGCATGCAGTCTTATTAAATATTCATACCGCTGCACTAAAACCTGCACGTACAGAGAAATGGAGAGATGGTGTGAAGGATGGAGAAGAGAGGAACATGTGCGAATGAAGAGCTCTTAGTGATGAGCTAAAAGAGGAAACAGTGCAGATTCACAGCCCTCTGTAAACCTCTCATGAGCTTTTAGCTCATCTCTCTGCCAGAATGCACTGTTACAGTGAATATTGCTTTTTATTGCTCATATAAATCTAAGGCGCTTCTTAATAAAATCAGACCTTTGAGGTCAATTAAAAGACGACTTAATATCATGGTTGTATTGCAATCAATAATATTGAATGACAGAAATGTCATTTCAACGTATATTGCAATGAAAGAAACATGTACTTTTATTTAGCGCATACAACAAATGAGCGCAATTAACCAGCAAATAATTAATCAACAATGCTTGATGCTGAAAAGGAATGAAACTGTGACATACCGGTCGGACTTCTCCATTGGTGTTTGTATACTGTCGTGCGAGCCCAAAATCGAGCATATAACATTTCCTGTATGTTGAAGGGAGCCTTCCCATGGCAAAATTTGACTGGAAAGAAAATCCATACATCCTTGATAAATAAAATCACTTCTGGAAATCAAATGACAGTGTTGCATTATCTTAATATTATACACAAGGCAATTACATTTTCAGGAAAGCTATTAAATATTACCGGTTTGATGTCTCGGTGGAGAAAGCCAACAGAGTGAATGGCTTCAATGGATTCTAGAATCTGTTTTCCCAAGCGGAGGGTTGTGCTCATGGTAAAGGTGCCACGTGGCTGACTTCGCCTGAGATCTGCCAGGTTTCTACCCTGAGAGTGATAACAAAGTGTAAGTGAAGCCCTCACACCTCCATAACACCAGTAGTACTAAACACGGCTTCAGTGTTTGAAAGAAATGTGATGGTGATCTATGATATATCTATATAATGTTCCAAATATCACTACTGATCGAATTAAGGATTACTTATTTGCATTGCTGTGTATGAGCTTTGGTTTTATATGTGCCTACTATATTACGAAAGGGAGTCATTTACCTGCAGCTGCATGACGACATAGTTGAATTTATCATTTCGACCACATCCTATGAACTTACACACATGGTTTTTACCTAAAAAAGAAAATAACATTAACATGTGCTGGTTATTTATATTAAAAAAATATTAAAGAATAGCATTATTAGACTGCCTGATTAAATGCCCAATAACCATGTATACTTAACACTTTTTTATACTATATGCCATTACGTGACAACTTATACAGGGAGTGCAGAATTATTAGGCAAATGAGTATTTTGACCACATCATCCTCGTTATGCATGTTGTCTTACTCCAAGCTGTATAGGCTGGAAAGCCTACTACCAATTAAGCATATTAGGTGATGTGCATCTCTGTAATGAGAAGGGGTGTGGTCTAATGACATCAACACCCTATATCAGGTGTGCATAATTATTAGGCAACTTCCTTTCCTTTGGCAAAATGGGTCAAAAGAAGGACTTGACAGGCTCAGAAAAGTCAAAAATAGTGAGATATATTGCAGAGGGATGCAGCAGTCTTAAAATAGCCAAGCTTCTGAAGCGTGATCATCGAACAATCAAGCGTTTCATTCAAAATAGTCAACAGGGTCGCAAGAAGCGTGTGGAAAAACCAAGGCGCAAAATAACTGCCCGTGAACTGAGAAAAGTCAAGCGTGCAGCTGCCAAGATGCCACTTGCCACCAGTTTGGCCATATTTCAGAGCTGCAACATCACTGGAGTGCCCAAAAGCACAAGGTGTGCAATACTCAGAGACATGGCCAAGGTAAGAAAGGCAGAAAGTCGAGCACCACTGAACAAGACACACAAGCTGAAACGTCAAGACTGGGCCAAGAAATATCTCAAGACTGATTTTTCTAAGGTTTTATGGACTGATGAAATGAGACTGAGTCTTGATGGGCCAGATGGATGGGCCCGTGGCTGGATTGGTAAAGGGCAGAGAGCTCCAGTCCGACTCAGACGCCAGCAAGGTGGAGGTGGAGTACTGGTTTGGGCTGGTATCATCAAAGATGAGCTTGTGGGGCCTTTTCGGGTTGAGGATGGAGTCAAGCTCAACTCCCAGTCCTACTGCCAGTTTCTGGAAGACACCTTCTTCAAGCAGTGGTACAGGAAGAAGTCTGCATCCTTCAAGAAAAACATGATTTTCATGCAGGACAATGCTCCATCACACGCGTCCAAGTACTCCACAGCGTGGCTGGCAAGAAAGGGTATAAAAGAAGAAAATCTAATGATATGGCCTCCTTGTTCACCTGATCTGAACCCCATTGAGAACCTGTGGTCCATCATCAAATGTGCGATTTACAAGGAGGGAAAACAGTACACCTCTCTGAACAGTGTCTGGGAGGCTGTGGTTGCTGCTGCACGCAATGTTGATGGTGAACAGATCAAAACACTGACAGAATCCATGGATGGCAGGCTTTTGAGTGTTCTTGCAAAGAAAGGTGGCTATATTGGTCACTGATTTGTTTTTGTTTGGTTTTTGAATGTCAGAAATGTATATTTGTGAATGTTGAGATGTTATATTGGTTTCACTGGTAAAAATAAATAATTGAAATGGGTATACATTTTTTTTTGTTAAGTTGCCTAATAATTATGCACAGTAATAGTCACCTGCACACACAGATATCCCCCTAAAATAGCTAAAACTAAAAACCACTTCCAAAAATATTCAGCTTTGATATTAATGAGTTTTTTGTGTTCATTGACAACATGGTTGTTGTTTAATTATTAATGTTGTAAAATTAATCCTCAAAAATACAACTTGCCTAATAATTCTGCACTCCCTGTACTTCTTTTTTGCTTGTTTTCTTACTGATGACTAATGGCTGAACTGAATCATCAGAATGTGTGTGTATGTTGGGCTGTATGCAGTCACGTAGGCTGTGTTATTGCCGCTTCATTCACAGTGCTAAATATACAATGTGCCACGCACATGGTCCACTCAGATGGGATGGTCAGTTTTTAAAGCTTTTAATAAATGCCTCAGTCATGATGATGTCAACTAAATACTGAATAAACTAGCATACAACGTAATATATAAAGCCTTTGAAACACAACAGGGCTCTGTTTTGAGTCTTTCTTGTTTTTATAATAATTCCAAAAAATGTTTGAGGGAATATTGTCTTAATTACAAATCAATTTACAGGTTTTTCCAGTGTCCTCAATGTCACTTTACATCCTGTCCTCTATCTCCAAATCATCCTCCAGGAAGTTACATAATGATGGGAAAACAACAGCCTAAACATCAGTAAATATTAGCAATGGATATGATATATTTGCAGAAAATCAGTATGGTAATATAAGAATGGTTTTAATAGATGGTTAAATATATATATATATATATATATATATATATATATATATATATATATATATATATATATATATATATATATATATATATATATATATATATATATATATATATACATACACACACACATTATAAAATATATCAACAAGGCTGCATTTATTTGATCGAAATACAGTCAAAACATTAATATTGTGAAATATTATTACATTTGAAAACCATGATATACGTTTTCTAAGGACAATTTGATGAATAGGAGGTTTATTTATTTGAAATAGAAATCTTTTGTAGCATTATAAATGTCTTTCTGTCACTATTGCTCTTTTAAATGATAGTGTATTAAAATGTATTTGATTAAGCATATTCTAAAAGGCATATTCTAAAAGGCAATTCCTTAAATTACAACACAAGAATACAGTTATCAGGATTTCAAAGGGTACTGTATAACATGAATGACCATGTGCTTTTCTGTGGGGAAGTCAGTTATCGGACAATGTGATGTCTTGTCAATGTCAAAGTGTACCAAAAACCGAGACCTAATGATGACCACGTCTTACCCTGCAGTTTCTTCAGAACTGCCACCTCCATCTTCAGGACTTGTTTGGGCTGTTGAGCTGACTCCACTTTTAACGCCACATTCTCGCGAGTCAGCAGGTCCACCGCCTCGTAGATTTCCCCGAACCCCCCTCCTCCTATCTTCTTCAGCTGTATATCAAAAAGAAACAAGACAGGATGTTACCTGAATTCTGTTTCATTTGGTATTGATTTCAAGTATGAGCTGGAGTCAAAGAAACAGTTGCGTTTTCCTCCCAATGTAAGAGCTGTCAATGTTCGATGATCTTCTAAAAATGCACGCAGCTTTGCAAAACGTCTTTTAAAAGAAGCATCTGGGAAACATCAAAAAGCCCTTTGTAATATTTACATTTCAAGTGCGTCAATAATACCTTTATTTTACTCTCCTGAGATATTGATTTCAATTCAGACTAAAACAACAAGCTCAACGAATAACACTGCAACAGAATCTCTTCTACATCTGCATGTTATGGTGGATGTGAATAATCCTTGTCTATTGCACATCTATTGATCAGGGATACGCAATATTGCAGCAGTCCCATTGCAGAACAACCCTTAGTCAGCTTTGCATAAATTTGTCACAAATTACATATCCGCGCAATAGATTTCCATAAGACAAAAAGGAGAAAGTAAATCAGAAGTCTTTTGCTTTCCTAAATAATCATGTCTATTTGATGGTCAGTAATGTCACTCGTCTAGTTCTCCAGGCCATTTACTTGGACTGGAAGTGAGCAGTCATGTGAGAAGATTCTCTTCTCCACTGTACTGGGAATTGTTGTGGATTTTTATCTCTATGTGATGTCTTTTGACAAGACAGTCCCAGAGATTGGGGTCAAAAGAGCGATTAGCTTTACTGTTACATAATCTCAGAGCATAGGAGAAAAGATGGGAAGCTTTATCTATATGTACCCACATACTTTTTTGTTGTTGAAAAGCCCCCTTATCATGTTACTGAAAATCTGCAACTTAGCTTATTAAACAACGTTATTTAATATATTAATTAATGATATAAATTACAAAAATTAATATATTCTTACTCTTTATACTCTCTCTATTTATACTCTTATGCTCACCAAAGCTGCATTTATTTGATCTAAAATACAGTAAAATAATACAGTAATAGTGTGAAATATTATTATAATGTAAAAAACAACTGTTCTCTATTTTACATGTTTAAAAAAAACAAACATTTCCTGTGTTGGCAAGTTGAATTTTCTGCATCATTACTCCAGTCTTCAGTGTCACATGATCCTTCAGAAATTCTAATGTTCAAGAAACATTTCTTATTATTATCAATGTTGACAACAGTTGTGCTGCTTAATATATTTGTGGAAATAATGGTACCATTTTTTTCAGGACAGTTTGATAAATAAAAATGTAAAAGAAAAGCATTTATTTTTTTACTGTCACTTGTATTAAGTTCTTACCCCAAACCAATTCTTTAAAGTTATGTATTTTTATCTATTGTTAAAAGAAATATTGAAATATGGGATTCAAAATTTTATTTAAACATGAAAATGAACAAAACATTTAGAAATGTCATGGACAGATCTTTTGTATACCTACCACTTTCCATCGTTCTTTGACCATGCAATTTGGGGGCAGAATGTCCTGCTGCTCTGCAGTGCCGTTCATGTTGGCGTTGTCCTGCAGAGCTGGTGCTAGGCACTGCAACCCTGAGAGCACTCTGGCAGCCCCCAGCTTAAACGAGCCATTTATCTGTGAAAAGCCACCGAAATGTGTTAAATGACGTATTTACCCATCACTATTGCCACCTTGCCGACGTGCTATTGGTCAGTTGATCTGGCTTCTACATGCAATTGCCAGTCAAACTTCAACAAATGGTAACATTCCAAATATTAGCTTTGGAATGCCTGATTTAAAAAGAAGTTATGAGATAAGAACACCAATTTATTCCTGCGGTTATTTACTGATACATATATAGGAGGCAAAATGCTGACGTTAAAGTCTGCTTTGAGCATTATAATGTTACTATGCTGTTAGCAGACAAAGAAAAAGTCTACATAGCACATCCATTGACCCACATACTTTTTGACCCAAATACCTGCGCAAATAAAATGTCCACAAACAGTGGAGGAAATGTCTAGAAAACATGTGAATAAAAAAGTAATGAAACCGCACTAGCCCGCATAAACAAACAGTGAGGATATTTCTAACAGCAAAAAAGGCCAAGTAGCCTACGATGTGTATGAAGGGGATAGTTCCATTAAGTCTGCTGGGCATTTCTGATAAGATTTAAAGAGAAACCATTATGAAAACATCTCAAATATTAATTAACCTTACCATTAGCATTTATTAAAATTAACACATTTTGCTTATTTCCCTACAGAAATGCTATTCAAACGATGATGTTAAAATTCTGGCTGATATAAATAAGCCAATAACTATTTTTATGTTATGACGGATAAGTCTTAAATTGTTGATATGTAGGCCTACAGTATAAAAAAATAGATATTCATTTTGAGACTGGCTAAAGATTGCATTTTATTACATTAACTTTGCGTGTTAGATGACAATTACGAAAGGGGAAACAAACATGAACAATTACTGTAAATATCCAGTATCAGCAAATAACCGATACATTGTGCATCCCTGAAATAAAGCAGCCAAATACTACTGCCATCGTAAAAAGATAATCAGTTTGACCAATTTTTTTTTTTTTTAAGTTTTGCTAAGTCAGCTATAAGTGCTTAATAATTTAGTTTACAGATAAACAGCACAACAGAATCTGGTAAGATTCAAAAAATAGCATCCAACAATGATTCACTGTGTGTTCTACAGCAAACAAACTTCACATGTAAAGCAATTGAATGCGTTTTAATTGTGTTATATGGTATAAGTATTGAGTCAAAAAGCACAAATAGAACAATTACTTTTTTACGGTCATTAAAATTTTTTTTTTAAAAAATCGGACAATCTCTATTTCTTAAACCAGGTGATTGGCAATAAACCGTATTGGTCATTGGATTCTTAAACACCATTGTCCCGCTAAAACTTTCACCTTAAACATCAGCCTCTTAACACAAATGAAATTCGGCACAAAAAATGAGAGACTAAATGTTTAATACAGTATAGAAACTTTACTCCAAGTTTCAATTTTGGAGTTACCTTCTCTTAAACAAAGGTTAAGAAAGATGCATATAAGAACCCAATAACATGCTATTTGGCATGCAGCACCATTGTTTTGTAGGTTAAACATGCAGGGCCTAGCTCGGCTCAAATTCAGTAGCTCAATCGCTAACTCATGCCCAGCCCAGCATCCGTCAAGAACTGCAGTCTCTAGTGCAGCATCTTAGAGAAGTGCTCTACGGACAATCTAGGAAAAATCTGCACTATGACATCAGGTAGACAAAGTTCAGCCAAGAAGAGTGACAGAGCACAATATTGCCAACTCATGTGCCAAGTTACTGACACCTGCACTGATGTACCCTTGATAGAGGCAAGCAAGGAGATTTGTAGAAAACAACTGGAATGTGTCTGAATGTTATACAGGCAGTGGCAGGGAGGAATGATGCCGTTTACGATAATATAAAACATTGAAATCTGATTTGGTCCCAATTCACATGAGTTGGCAAAAGAATGTGAGCAGTGAAGAGTTGAATCGCTATGTGTTGGTTCTTGAACACTGAGATACAACTGAAGTTCATCAAGCCAGCATTTCCACACCGTTTAGTGGCTGGTTATCAATGGGCTCTTTAATCTAGCTGCAGTATATTGTTGCGACAATAACAGCCATTGTAGAAGCATGACTTGTTTTTGTCCATTATATCTCATGCCTCACTTTCCAATCTCTTCAATTACAGCCAATCGTCGATTGTCATAGAGTGCAACAGTGCCTGCCCACTTTTTCAGCAACCTTGGTTCCGGAAGTATTTTTTCCATTAATAGGGATTTATAAAACGTCTGAGTTAAAGAGTTATAAGCCATGAACCAAATCCACCAGCTACGAGGTGAATGACAACATCCGACAAAAAGTACAAGATTGTGTACTTAAAGGCACAATATGTAAGATTTTTGGATTAAAATATCCAAAAACCACATGAACAATGTTATATATTTTGTTTACTTGTGTACTTACATTATCCCAAATGTCAAGAATGTTTAAATCCAGAGAAATAAGCAATTTTAATCAATGAATCAATTCTATCAATGACATCATACCAGTTTTACCCTCGATTTCCGTTTTTATTTTGTAGAAACCATGGAAACACCAAAGACGCTTTAATATATTATGTGTTTTATTAGACAGGTGAGCAACTGTTTGGATACATTAATCGACAGAAAACTAATTGTTATATAGCTCAACACAGTTAGTCTTATTGTTTAAATCTTTTTTTCTTGATTTACCACGAGTACCATGTTTTCCCATGCCTAATATCGATCTAGTTCACTGCAGTGTGAACAAGTGTCTCACGGTAGCCGACGAGCGAACACACAGAATAGCATTATAACATAACTTTTAACACATTCAAATATATCTAATATAACAGCATTTATGTGTGCGTTACCTCACATATGCATGAGCGGACGAAGCGGGAACGCTCGTCTGCGGCATAATAAAAGCTCTGTGAAATCAAGGCATCATCAAGCTACGCCTTTGTTTTGAATATGCGACCTCTAGCGGCCAAAAATTACATATTGTGGCTTTAACCGCTTTTAATGTTTAATGAAGGAAACAACTACAATCCCATGAAGCAATGCGAATGACAAAATAAAATAAAAACTTGTGAAATAGAAAACTAGTGATTTAGATTAATGTCATTCGCAGTGCTTAATGGGAGTAGGCAGTCATTAAAGAGATAAATAGCGGGATTTGCTGCTACAATTCTCTGATTGGTGGAGATTTCTTTGAAAAATATCATGGGTGGTGTAGTTTTTCACCAGGAATTAGGCTAATATTATGAGCTGATGGCTTCAAAAAAAGGTATATACATTTACGCATTTGGCAGACTCTTTTATCCAAAGCGACTTACTGTGCTAAAGGGTGCTCAACTTACCCACTGGACCACCATCTCCGGAAATAGATTTAACGATAACATAAACCTTTAAAGACAGACCTAATGTGAGTTATGAGATTAATCAATGGTATATTGTGAGATGGTGGTCCAGTGGGTTAAACCATGGAACTGATACGCAGAAGGTTGCTGGTTCGATCCCAGCGGTCACCACCAGTGTGTCCTTGAGCAAGGCACTTTACTCCATGTTGCTCCAGGGGGATTGTCCCTGTAATAAGTGCACAGTAAGTCGCTTTGGATAAAAGAGTCTGCCAAATGCATAAATGTAAATTTCCCCATGGAGAAAATGAATGACTTTTTTACTTCCGGAACCCCGATTCTTGCACTCTTTTGTTACCATATTTTGAGATGATGTCAAAAAATGTTTATTGCATGAGAAACCTCAATGTGTGGAAATGCTATTGCTTCATTCCCATAATAAATGGAATCCACTTTAGGCCTAAGGACAGATGGATATCCTTGATAGTTTCTACATTAACTGCCATCTACCCTCTCCCTTATGAGCGACTAACTAACAAGCAGGTTCCGAACAGTCTTACGGGTGTTGTTCGCGCACAGGCCGTAATGCTGGCGAAACAGCTAAAGCATTCAATCGCACGGCTTGAATCCCCGCTAACCCCGCTAGTTTCGTTCCAGGGGACCCATGGGATGTGAGGTTACGGTGAGCAAAAAGCAGAGGGGGTTTCATTCAGGTCACCTCAATTACCAAAGAATAATCATTTAAATTCCTCTGAATCCCAGGGAAGGGAAGCGTCAACAGCCATTTTGTGATCAAACTCTGAAAAGTGAAGTGCAGCCACATTTCCAGGAAGGGAAAGGGGAGGGAACTATGAAGGACGGTGTAACTCTCTCACCATGTTCACAAATCTCTTCAATAACCTTACGTCTGACAAATATCCTGAGATTGACCAATTTAGTCAACCCCAAAACCCTCCTTTGCCAGCCTACAAGCCAGAAAAACAAGAGAAGAGATGGATTATACTTAGCAAGCAATTGGTTTAGAGCACTTGAGCCGATACAGTGCTTGAAATGACGTTACGGCTGTTTTGTCTGTTCTCAGTGCTAGTTATCAAGGATTTGGCACATTGGTCAGACTCAGTATTGGCCGATGATACAGTCTCAAACCATCAGCAGTTCCTCTTTTGACTATTATGACACTCACCATCCATCTTAAGACAAACATGGGTCCGACAGAAACTGAATCCTTAAGGATGAATGTCACAAAGGTCAGTTTGCACTCAATGTCCCAGAGAAAGGTGATACATGCATTATTGAATCATAAGCTGATGCGCAAAAGGAAAAATGTCTTTGACTTGACATTACGAAAAGACAACATCGCCGT
>CM042254.1:12875435-12977935 GCA_023566225.1 Romanogobio albipinnatus
TTACTTGATGATAATAATGACGACCACAATGTGAAAAAGGACAAAGAAAATTCTGGCTGAAACATGTGTGACTGCTGTGAAACCGCTGGTCAACAGTGCAGCTGAGTTAAGGGAAAAGCAATGCATGAAACTTGTGCTATTAGAACTTTCAAAGACCTCGGTCTACAATTTCACATTTCGATCTGTAGTTGTAAAGGATATCATGCCACTGATTAACCACAGTGAGTTCCAGCAAGATGATGAAGGAAGAGATCACATTATTGAAGTTGTTCTTGCAGTAGTTGAGTTTAGCAAAAGTGGTTCCTTTAAGGAGAGGGTTTCCACAGTACTCTTGATCAGGACTTGTAGAGTTGGGCTCAAAAAAACGAATTTTTCCTTTAAATAATTCCATGCCAACCATAGCAAATATGTAATAGACCACCTGTAGGGGGACAGCAGTAGATTTATAATAAATACTGATTATGATAATGTTTCTCGTCACAAATCACAGTTTAACATGTGGCATGAAGGGTCTGCCTCCCTTCTAATGATTATGTCCCTGTCCTAGGATCGTAACGGGAGCAGGGGGGTTGAATAATGAAACACTGCTGGCAGTGTGATGAGGTGCAGCTATCTAAATGCAGCCATAAATCAAGCACTGCATCCTCCCCCCACTTTTTTAAACAAGGTGTCCTTGAGGTCAGGTATGGTGGAGTATAGAGGAATCACCAATGAGACGGCGATAGCAACCACCCCTTGCACTGCCGCCATGACGGCCTTTTTGGTTTTCATGCTTCCCCAGAAGAACCCTTTAGTATATTTTTTGTTTTTATTTAAAAGCAATAACCATTCTGAT
Source organism: Romanogobio albipinnatus (assembly GCA_023566225.1). Lineage (NCBI taxonomy): Eukaryota > Metazoa > Chordata > Actinopteri > Cypriniformes > Gobionidae > Romanogobio > Romanogobio albipinnatus. Next base: position 12,876,271 of record CM042254.1, read on the forward strand.
GCATGCAATAGATATACACCCTACTGAAAGTTTTAAAATATATGAAAACAGTTATTTTATCTTATAATATTTCATAATTACTATTTTACTGTATTTTTGATCAAATTAAAACAGCCTTGGTGAGCATAAGAGTTATTTCAACAACAGTAAAAGTACAAAAACAAAAGTAAGTGTTGTTTTAATGTTTTTGAAATAACTCCCCTACGCCCACCAAGGCTGTATTAGTTTTGATCAAAAATACAGTAAAATAGTAATATTATGAAATATTATTATAAGTTAAAATAACTTATCTATTTTAATATTTTGATATTAATATATCGTGATCCTTCAGAAATCATGATTATCAGGATTACTTGAATAGAAAGCACAAAATATCGAAATTATCGAAATATCGCAAATGTACATATCACAACATGCATATTGCAACGGCACACAATATCTGAATGATTTTAATAGGCTACTTCAACATAGTGAAAAGTGTACGTTTTAGGTAGACGCATATAGCAGAGAATAGACTGGGCACACGACTGTTACTTATGTGACTTGCTTGACGTTAAAAAGAGTTATTAAAGTCGGCATGAAACGGAAGTTGAGATCGTCTTTTTCTCCTTATTGTGACGTATATCCGAGTGAAACGGCTTCTGAAATTAGAAAAAAATGTAGGGCGAGGCTTGATTTCGTCCTTCGGGAATTGATTGGATCTTTGGAAGTTGGGCGTTGCTAATAAAATGGAGGCAGATTTGAAGTTTGCACTCAGTTGTGGAGATAAACTCGATCTATCTCTTAAATAAATGTATTTTCTCTCTAATTCTCTCTAATATGTTACTGAGCATATTTCCTCATTTTTCGCTGGTTTATGCTACAGATTTCACTTATTTTAAGCCTTTTATGGCTTTATTTCTGTCAAACTTTTTTCTCAGTTCTCCCATATAAGGGGGGCACGCCATAAGCGCGTTCACACACGCTGCATTCCTAAGTGCGAGCCGTCACTACAAGCTGTTCGTCCGTCTATATTGAGTAATTTTTACATAAAAAATGCTTTTATTTCTCATATATTTCTCTCTTTTTGTCTCAAGTCCTTCTTGAAGAAGGTACTGTGTACACCGAGAAAAATGCACTTAACCACCATGCTACGATCAGTGACAGGTTTCTGAGAGGCGGTGCAGAAACGAGATGGGGCGATAACCCCGCCCTCGCGCCATAGCACATGACCGGGAGAGAAGAGAGGTCGTTTCGATGGGGGAGGGAAAGTTAACATATTTGATTAAAGATTATAAGGGTAAATTAATTTTTAAAAAAATAATGAAATGCACAGATAAATCAGTTATAGTTAACACTACAATATTAAATATAAAATACGAATTGTAAAATTTGATTTCATGCCGCCTTTAAACGCAATAACTTGCGAAAAAACAACTTGCAGTCTCGAGCTGTCTGCTGTCTGATACAGCTTCTTGATGTTAAGTTTTAGGTTGATATAACTATATATTACCATGTCAAGCAAAGAGTTTTTGGTGTTTAAATATTGGCATTACATTTTTTGTTTGTTTACATTGATGTTAAAATGATATTGTCAGATTTGTGACATTCATTTTTGCTAAAACACTGCTGGTCACTTTCAGAAGTTGTAGCGATGCTTTCTTTTCCCAGAAAGAATGTGAAACACATAAATGGTATCATTCTCAGTTTTTAAATAATTTTTAAATATAATTTAAATAGATTTTACACACTTAAAGCAATATTGTATAGCATATCGAATATCGCATTATTTAACAAGGTAGCACATATCGCATTTTTTACACACAGCCCTAAGAGAAAGTAAAAAAAAAATTTTTTGTAACATTATAAAATGTGTAACATTATCTTTATCAATTTGATTACTTTTAATGCATCCTTGCTGAATAATTTCTTATTACTTTATTTATAAAAAAGTGTATTAAAAAAAACGTACTGACCCCATTTTTATTCGCCGATTTAAATGTATACAGTACATACATATTACGGATTTGAAATATTATTGTAACATAGATATTCTCAGTATGCCTATTACTGTCCCTTTTACTCACTCGTGTCAACTTTCTTCCACCAAACACAAAGATACATAAAAGAATGTTTCAACTGTTTTTACAAGGAAAGTAAATGGGGTCCAAAACAACAGATAACCCCACTGACTTTTACTGTATAGACAAAACCACGAAGAAGAACATCGTACAGGTTTGGAATGACATGAGGCAGAGTACATTTTGACACTTTAGAATTTTGTATGAACTAATCCTTAATACTCACCAGAATGAGTTGGCCAAAGATAAGAATAGTTGGTCCAATTTTAATAAGTGTGTTAATGATGGCTCGGAATCTACGAAGGAAAGGATTTCGTTTAATGTCACATGGCATTTTCACACATTTTATTTTTGCATTTGGTTGGAACTCTCTCACCTCTTTATGGAATCCACCAAGCGTATAAGTCGGAGGACTCGCAAGATAAAAACTATGTCCAAGATCTGACGACTCGTGTAACCTCCAGCTGCAAATGTAAAGATAAAGTCAATGAGATTTTTTAAAGGTATGTTTAGATCAAACTTAAGAGCTCTTATATAACACAGAGAATGCAAAAATGTGTCAATCTTCTAATATGTCCAATACACTTTAACAGTGATACACAAGTATATACAGAAAACCTTCCTAGTGCTTAATTTAGTTATATCCAGATGAGCACTTACAGTGTTTGAGTGCTGAGTTAATAATGGTGCCAAAGAGTGCAGACACAACAATGATAGTGTCAAACCTGTAAGAGATGGAGTTTTTTGTATTTAGTTTCATGTGAGCTCACACAGGTGATGTTATGTGATCAAATTCGGAGAGCCATACAAAACAAAGTGTTCCTCACCAGTTCCAGAAATGATGTTGCCCGAAGAACGCCCGAGGCTCGGTAGAGTACAGTTTGAGAATGATCTCCAACATATAAAGAGCCAGAAAACCCCACTCAGCATTTGATACCACAGGGTTCTCCTCATCCAGACCAATGAACACAGCATTCACCAGAATAATCAGGTCATAGACATACACAAACATTCTGGAACGCACAATACAACAAACCAGATGACCAGAACGCACACGTGCAAACATGTTAAATAACTGACAAGAAATCCAACAGGAACACAAGTAATTCAGACAGATTTGTCTGTCAATGCATGATCAACATTTTCTCAAGTCGATTTTCATCTACAATACAGGGTTGAAAGGAAATCTGCACCTAAGGAGGTTGTTGTTCAACGGTATCTAGATCAAACATATGCTCCATATATTCACAGATGGTTTAAAGCATCCTACATCATCCTAATATTCAGAGATTCCAAGTCAGCATTTAGAAAAGAACAACCAATTATGCATCGTTTTTACAACAGAGCTAATAGGGATTTTATTAGCTAGTCAATAGATGGAGGAAGTTGAGCCAATAAGGGCAGTTATTTGTTCAGACTCCCTGTCATCTTTAAATAGTTTATTAAGTGGGCAGTCAACATCAAGACAATATTTTGAGATACATATAAATCTGCTTTCATAGACCTGAGGTTCCTATGGTTACCTGCACATGTGGGAGTACAATGTAATAAAATAAGGTACAGGAAATAAAGGACAGACACCTCTACAATATTCAAAAACAAGTTGGCAAAGGGAGAACATGCTTTAATAGTAGGAAAGACGATATAATTCTTACTTGACTCCGAATAGGACATGGTTTAAATCATTCATTGTTCAAAAAAGGGAAACGTCAAACTGGATTAGGTATACTCTAGCCTGGATGCCAGACGAACTTAGCCCCGCCCACAAAAAAAATTGCACGGGCAGTTCGGTCTGGACTTGATCCATAGAGAAGTAATTATGCCCGAACAGAAACTGTTCGGACCAATGAAATTGTCAGGGCGGGCTTTAGACGATGATGGACAGATGATAAACAGTAATGTAATCATCCACGTCATAAGGCGCTTGGGTTGAATTTGTTCTAATCCTAAACGGAGAACTTGTTCGTATATGCATTCACCTTTACTATTTCTCTCAGAAATGATGATCGTGTTGGCAAGTGCTCTGTATCCTTAAATAATTTTTTTACAACACCGGCAAAGATCGTTTACACTCATCTTTTTCTTCTAACGTTAGGCTACTTATTCTGGGCGTGCGTGCAGACAGGGTTGCCAAGTTTTTACACCAAAACCCGCCCAATCCTGATTGCTACTCAAAAGGAAGGGGGGGGGAGGGGTTCTCCGGGAAAAATGGCATTTGGGGGATAAAATATGTGTTATTTTGGCTGGACTGCCTGCTAAATTTCGCATTCCTGTGTCTGTATATAACATAATTGGGGTCACTTCAACCCGCGGACTTGGCAACACAGTGCAGTTGAGTTCTGTTGACATTTGACAACTAACGTTATGCGTCGCTCCGTTGCTCTGATTGGTTGTAGGTCTATCCATTTGAGGTCTTTCCTGGTTCGGTTTAAACACGCCCCATAATCACAGCTCAACGGAGCAGTATCAGACTCAAATTCTGACTAGAATTGAGTATGACCACGTCAGGCTAGGTATACTTTGTAGTGAAGCAAAGACTACTGAGCATAACCTACTACATTGTGCATGTGGCATGTATTTACCAAGGAAAGAGAAAATAAATGTTTGGTAATCAACTTTAATCCATCAAATCTATTAAATTGTGCCTTGGGACAGTCAAGAATACAGAGAGAAATACTTAATTATCTAAAAATAACAGGATTAGAAAGTACATTTTAAAAAATCACATATTGCATAATTTATTTTATTTTAGTAATTATATATATTTTTTAATTGTCCTTCCTATTGATGCTTCTGACTCCAGTCCAGTTGGTGGTGGTAACACACCATAATTTGGATTGTCAACTGCCATTAAATCGTACTAGAAGAAGACAATTGGGCAGATTTTGGGTTGTGGCTAGAAGCGATACAGCGATGACCGGAAGTGACGCAAATTCTTGCCGTAAAAAATAACAACTAATTAAATTGTCATGGCTGTATCCCTTCTTGCCTCAACCCAGATTTTAGGCCAAATTCTCTCCTTCCTTTAGCCAACCGTGCTGAGAGTGGTTTGTAATAGTGCCAAGCTCAACCAAGCAAATGGAACTATAACCTTTCCTTACTATAACCTGTCACAGTGGCTTATTCACAGTCATGTAATGTGCAAAATGGGTTAAGACATGCTTTTTGGGCAATAAAAATACAGGTGCAAATACCAATAAATTGACAACCGCAAACCGTCTGAAAGGGAATCTCCTACAAATGCATATGCAGCGAGTTCAGCCTCAAAAATAACTGTCCATGTCCTTTCAGTGGTAATTTTAGTCTTTATCAAATCTTGACAGTAGTGTGTTTTTAATGAAGGTTTGGGTTGATGCAAACTGTAAGTAAATTTGGCCCTTTGTGTTCACATACCTGTGATGAACCATGTGGCGAATTAATCTGCTGGCTGAGGAATTATACAGCGAGGGGAAACAGATCTGAATGGGGTGCACCTGTGACTTCACTGTGATCACCTGGATACTCAGAAGATCAGCCAGCTGAACAAATGCAAACTTTCCTGCTCAGAAAAAAAAAAGAAGATTACAAGAGGAAAAAATTACGAATTTCACAAAATTCAATGAAACTGAAGTCAAATGTGAAATAGGAAAAAAACTGTCTGACCTATGTGTCCTTTATTCAGATTATCTAAGACGCTCCAGAGCAGTTCCCGGTGAGCAATACTGATATTCGGCTTGACGAGTTTAACCAGATGGTTCCAATTGGCCTGGGTCACCACAGGCTCCCCACCTTCACCCAGGGTCTCCTGAAGCAGAGAAAATGCTCGACACATCTTATATCTCCTGGCCTTCACCAGCTGCCGCACTTCCTCCTAGAAAACATGAAAGAAATCAAGCCAGTGTTCCACTACAGCTAGATGCACTTTATTAAATTGAACAATAATATTAAAGAGGACCTATTATGCACTTTTACAAAGTCTTGATTTTGTTTTTGGGGTCTACTAGGATAGGTTTTCATGCTTGAATGTTCAGATAACACTTTATTTTTCACGTATTTTACATCATTAAAGCACCTCTCTTACCATTCTGTCTGAAACGCTCTGTTTAATACATAATTTCTATAAAATGTGATAAATAAAAATGTGCATGCTGACATGAAAAATATGTGAATACCTTCAGGTACTTTTTGTAGTTATTGTAAACGACAGCCAGAAAGAAGGACATGAAGGTATAGGTGTTGATAACAATACATAGAATGAAGAAGATGGTGAAAAAAATACTGTAGTTGTATGCCGGCATCCTACAATGAAAATATATATAAAAAACATCAAATATTACAGAAGCATTTGCGTTATCTACAATGAATGCTTAAAAGCATATTATGGGTAACTGAAATATTTTATACTGCTGAATATACAATTGCACACCACTGAAAGATTCACAAAAGAGAAGAAAAACTCCAATAGCTCAATACTTACATGATATCAGGGCTATTAGCAGTGGTCACCAAAACATACAGATCGAAAACTATATCCAAATAGTCTGTGAAATATGGAGAACCATCAATGGTAAGAAGGCCCCTGGGGGAAAAAAGGTATGACAAGCAGTTTAACAGGTTATATAAACTATTTTTCAAGGGACAAAGTTGAGATGAATGGAAAAACAGAGGTATAAATGGAGGATACTTTATTTAGGTTTACCTTTTCCCAAACAATTTAAGAGCCATTAGAGAAAAGACCAACACACTGAACATGAATAAGAAAAAAACATAGGAGATCTGAGGCAGTGCATTCCGGATACTCCTGAACGCCCTTCGCAGCTACAGACACAAACAGAGGAATAAAAAGAGAATAAATTATTCTGGAGAAGAGACATTTGTGTCCTATAGAACTTATTCAATCACAGCAGAGCCAACAGGAATGAAAGCGAGGCTGTGAGTGATAGACATAAATCTCTTCAGTGGGTTGTCCTGTTATTTAATGTGTTTTTGGATTCTTAAAAAATTAGAAGTGATCTAGGAGCTTTATACAGCGGATGCCATTGAAAACAAGGCAAGTCTATACCTCACAGCCTTTCACTAAGGTCTATAGACATACACTACCATTCAAAAGTTTAAGGTCGGTAAGACTTTTAAAATGTTTTAAGTCTCTCATGTATCAGAAATATCATTACAATTTAAAATAACGGTTTTATATTTTAAAATGTAATTTAGTCATGTGATCAAAGCTGAATTATCAGCATCATTACTCCAGTGTCACATGATCTTTCAGAAATCAATCTAACATGCCAATTTAGAACTAGAGATACATTTATTATTATTATTATTATCAATGTTGAAAACAGTTGTGCTGCTTAATATTTTTGTGGAAGCCATGATTTTGAGGATTCTTTTATGAGTAGACAGTTTAAAAGAACAGCTTTTTTTTAATAGAAATATTTAGTAACATTATACATAGTCATTTTTGATCAATTTAATGCATCCTTGGTGAAAAACAAACAAACAGACATTTTAATGGTAGTGTATGCTTTTGCCAACTTTAGGGCTAGAGTAACTGACAGGAAAATTACTGACAATATTTTATGGCAAAATTGTCTGAATGGACAATCAAATCATAAAAAAAGAATACAAAGAGCAATTCCAAGAGATGGATCATTAATGGATTAATGACTTGGTAATTGAATTAATTTAAAGGAATACGCCGACTTTTTGAGACTTTAGCTTATTCACCGTATCCCCCAGAGTTAGATTAGTTCATACATACATTCTCATCTCCATGCGTGCATTAATTTTGTCTGATGCACCCACCGCTAGCCTAGCTTAGCACAAAGACTGGAGGTAAATGGCTCCAGCTAGCCTACTGCTCAATAAGTGATAAAATAACGCCAACATTTTCCTATTTACATGTTGTGATGTGTATATTACGCAATATTACGCAGTGCCTGAAAATAGGCTAACTTCCGTCAACATAACCAACTTGACAACCTGCTTGCACAGAGAGCGTGCTGGGGACTATTTTCAGGCACTGTGTAATATCATTGCGCCGCTGCACCCATGGTACGGCAGCAAAGTTCCTTGATTATTACGCAGGAATGAGAGTATAGTTCCTAGCCATATCGGTCTAGAAAATCGCAACTTTTCATTTTCCGTCGGTCTTATTACACAATGTAACTATACACATCACAACATGTAAAAAGGGGAAAATGTTGGTGTTATTTTGTCACTTATTGAGCAGTAGGCTAGCTGGAGCAGTTTACCGCCAGTCTTTGTGCTAAGCTAGGCTAGCGGTGGGTGCGTCAGACAGAGTTATGGCACACTGGAGATGAGAATGGTATGTATGGACTTGGTATGTATGTAACTCTGGGGGTTAAGGTGAATAAGCTAAAGTCCCAAAAAGTCGGCGTGTTCCTTTAATACAAGAAATAAACAAAATATTAAAAAAATTTGATTGTGCTTTGATTGTGGTTCTTACTTGTCGTCCCTCTGTAACATTGACTAACAGAAGTGGTCTTAAGACCCTCGACCATCGGACGGCAAAGTAGCCTGTTGTTTTCAGAGCCCCATATATAGTCAAATCTATGAAAGAGAGCTGTGAGGTGGGAGGGGTAAAGAAAGATAATGAAACATTACAGTAATGCAAGTCAGTTTCACCACACACATAAACTCTCTGCCCGACTTCACTAAATGTCTACTCATAGTCATTGAACGCCACATTTCCTGGAGATCCTGCAGAACTGCTGAGAATGACAAAACATGGGCTAAAGTTCATTCACAGCATTGTTACGAGCACATTCTCAGCAGTTTCACATGTTTGTACAGACATAATATTTTATTGGTATTATACTATATCAATATTGTATTATATAATTAAAACAAGATAAAAGGGATTATGAACCTGTAAATAAGATACAATCCAATGAATTAGAGGCCTACCGTTACAATTATTATGATGCAGATATTTTTGGGATCCTTCCAGAATTTATCCTTTGGAATGACTTTGGCATAGTGTACCATCCGCACAGTAAATGCAGAGAGACATATGATTTCAATTGTAGAAGTCGCCTATAGAACACACAAACACACATGTTAGGTTTTCATGTTTTATGGGGACATTCCATAGACATCATGATTTTTATACTATACAAACTCCTAACCCTAAACCTACCCATCACAGAACATTTTCAAAAAGCATAATTTAGTCTGATTTATAAGCGGTTTTCCTCATGGGAACCAAAAAATGTCCCCACAAGATTGCCATCTTTGTCCCCATAATGTAGGGTATACCAGAACCACGTACATACAGTGTTATATACTTTTACTACACCATTGTTCCTCAACTAAGATTTTAATATAAGGTTACTTCGCAAGTCTCAAGTTGCCAAATGGTTTAGCTGTGAACATCTGTCCTTAACACAATCAGCTGGGCTACAAATAAATAGTGTGAATATTGACACATAAAAACTGCATCTAAATCTTTTGATGTTCTTCTTTGGAAAGTGTTTCAATGAAACAGCTGATCTTCAATAAACACAAGCCTCCAGGAAATATCCCATTGTGTCATATCCTCCATATGGCTTGGATTCCAGGATGTCATAAATGCAGTAAGCAAGAAAAAAAAGTTTCAATATGGTTCTATATAGAACCCTAGAGTTCTTGACACAATTTTAAAGAACACTATATTCCAAACAGGTTCTATATAAGGGGACCTGTCTTAAATTAACCCTTTACGGTGGTTCTATTTACCTGTAGAACATTTTCTTCTAAGAGTGCAATTAGAATATATTGGAAATTTAATCAGTGTTAAAATATTGAAATATTAAAAACTAGTAAATATACAAAATAAATATACACACACACACACACGCACGTTGTGCGTTTAAAGGGATAGTTCACCCAAAAATAAAATTTACCCCATGATTTACTCACCCTCAAGCAATTAAAAGCATTAAAAAATGTCCTGTCTCTAATGGCAGTAAATGGCAAAAAAAGAGACCAAAAAAGACCAAAATTTGATTTGAAAACCAAGAAAGTGCATCCATCCATTATAAAAGTAATCCACATGGCTCTGGGGGTTAATAAAGGTCTTCTGAAGCGAATCAATGGGTTTGGTAAGAAAAATATACATTTAAAATATCTAGCTTCCGGTGGACCGCCTTCCGTATTCAAAGTGTAACGCCTCTCGCAGTTCAAAATGCTTACACTACGTCCGATGTCATCGTCACGCCAGTTACACTTTTTCCCTAAATTGAATACGGAAGGCGGTCTGCCGGAAGCTAGATATTTTACTTTATAATGTGTTAAATATGGATATTTTTCTTACAAAAACCCATCAAATTGCTCCAGACAGCCTTTATTAACCCCCAGTGCCGTGTGGTGGATTACTTTTATAATGGATGGATGCACTATTTCGGGCTTCAAATTTTGGGCTGCCATTATAATGCAGACGATAGACACAGATGCGAAATGTGGGGAGAAATACATTTTATTGTAGTTTAAATTAGAAATAATTGCAGTGCTCTGTTCTACCGCTATAGAGTTAGTATCGCTATCGTGTTAGAACCGGTGGATGCGGTTTACAGGTTTCATAGAAAGACAATGATGTCACGTGTGAGCACGCAGCAGTGAGTCGTGTTTGAGGTCCAAATAGCTCAAAATGAGAGGCAACGAGAAACGCAAAGACATGTGAAATAAAAACCTCATCATGTTTTAAAGAAGAGTGGCTTCACGGTAACCAAACTTACAGTAGCACTCACCACAAGTGTAGGGTGCAAACTCTAAACACCAAAGTAACACGCATCAGTTTAAATAGATGTGTGTGTTTTGGGTTTCAGTGATGTTTAGATAACTATAAAAGAGTTCACATGTTCCCTTGAACATATTTAGCTAGTAGATCTAACTGATATACTATACTATCAGTTTAAATACTTCCATTAGTTTTTATATTATAGGCTATTATAATTGTATTATAGTGCAAGACTAATAAAGAATTGATCTCACAAGGGGATTGTTTAGGGATCCTTGCCATTAAAACGTTTGAAAACCCCTGATATAGAAAATCTTGGAAATTCATAAGCAATAAACAAACATTTAATGTAGATGGTTTAATGCTGCCTGTCGCCAATATATGACTGTACAAAAACACATTAAGAACCAGCTCAGTGTAACCACTTAATTTTTTTCATATTATAAATTATATTAAAAAGAATTAAACTGTTCTGGGGGAGATTTTAATAGTATTTCTTGGTAAAGAAGACTCCAGTTAACAGCACTGTAAAATGTGCTTAATTTAGTGACTTCTGAATTAACAGTTTTTTTATTTTTATTTAATATTTCACTAAATTACATCAATCGTTACATAAAATATAAATGGCACATTAAAGTTAAAAGTTATTACTTTTTTTTTTTTTTTTAATGTTTTTGCTCAGGTGACCAAAATGTCCGCCCAATTGAGGGAATTAGAGGGAACATTGGCGAGGACATTTTTTAATATAACTTTGATTGTGTTCGTCTAAAAGAAGAATGGCATATACACCTAGGACGGCTTGAGGGTGAGTAAATCCTAGGGTAATTAATTTCCATTTTTTGGTGAACTATCCCTCTAAATAGGCTTTCTGTCGAATGTCACATGACCAGCAAAACAGGTCTCATGGTATCCGCTTGTCGGTGAAAGTGTTAGCAGTATGATCTTAACGGCGATATCGATATCTATGGATATCACTTTTAAGGTGATCAGCTAGAGATACAGAGAGCATTCAAGAAATATTCAACCACCTATTCACAAATTGACACAAAGGTCTAAAACTAATTACATTTGTGGTCAATGATTAATCCACTGCTTTGCTGAACAATTTTTAAATGCAAGTTATATTTCCATACAAACCCATATAGGAAGTGGCACAACAGCAGGATCCTCAAAGAGAGCCAGAGCCAGATTTATGAGGATGAACACAAATACCAGTGTTTGCATGAACCAGTGATTGTACAGCAGGTACAGCCTGTGGAATATTTTACAGATTGTATAATTCACAAACTAGTAATAGTCAAAATTATATGAATTATTGCTGGAAGGTCATCTCTTACCGCACAGCCTGTGGTGAGGTGTCAAAAAAGATGTTTCTGTTATAATGGGCATCTGACACATAGACAGTGGCAAGGTCGAATTTCTAAAGCACCATCAGAGAGAGAATAATCAGTTTGTAATCAAAAATCAGTTTAAACAACAATTAACAAATCAAGTACTTTGCAAAACCTGTGAAAAGCTGGTCACATGAAGCACAGAGTAAGACATAACTATTTGATGCTTTAACCTCCCTCCCAGGCTACATATTATGCATGTTTATTTCTCTAAACAGTTTACTTCATGCGTAATTTAATTCGTATGGTATCAGACAATCATAATCAATTTCTCTACAAATTAAGAGGTACTTCTAAAATTAGAACTTCTAAAATGTTTGCCAAATGTGCTTCAGTTGACACTTTCTTGACAAACAAGGAGGCAAAAATGTTCCAGTGCTTTCTTGACTAACAGGATACCAGATGTTTTTCTTATTCCACAAAACGCTCCAGATTTAAAAGGACCATCAATGATTTGATAACTTCAAGAGAGTGTCTATACTAAACAATAAACCAAACAATCAAATCTTAAAAATCAGAGTGCCAACTATTAACTCGGACCGTTCAGATTTTTAATTTTACGGCACATTAATGAGTACAGGTTTCCAAAATCACTATCCACGCAACATACCTCTGTCATCTCATCTGCAACGTTACTGGAAACATTATTTCCTCCATTGGTTAAACCTTCATCCTTTGATAAAGAATGGCACTTTGTTTTCTCGGGCTCAGACATTTTCTCTATCCCCAAACTTTTCCCTATCCTAACGCATACATCCAGTTCGCAGGAAATCCCGTCTCGAAAAAGTTTATCTTGCAAAGCGAAGCGAATTTACTAATCATATTATGGCGAAGGCCTCTCTATTAAACATTCATGACCCACGCCTTCGTATGTGGAAAATGACCGAGCATGAATATTTAGTAAAACCATCTCACCAATCAACATGAGCATGGTCTAATTAACATGAAGAAGCCCCGCCTTCCATTGGAAAGAAGCTTTGCGTTGATAGGATGAACGCTCTATCTAATTAATATTCATAAGACGAGGACTCGCCATAGTAGGATTCGATTGGTTAAATCTCGCATATTATACCCGCACGGTAGGAACGTGCGTGTTATTTGGCTTTAACCTAAAGAGTAAACAGTTCTTGCGCGAATCAATTGTATGGAACATCAAGAGCACATATATAAAAAAGTGACACTGTTTCTTTAAACAGAGTTTGCAATGCAGTGTATTTTGACCAGTCATGTGACTGAGCCCAGCGGAAATAGCGGAGAAGAGTTCACATCTGGAAGAAAACACACCCAACGGTTGTGTTATGATTAACCCATGTTCTCTTATGATTACAGTAATTTACTCTAAGACCTAAACAGAAGAGGAACATCACAGCATCGTTTAGTGTTAACTTAACGTTTTATAATTACTGCCTTTACAAAAATAGTGAAAGAGCCTTTACCACAAAAAAGAAACCAACGACAGTAAAATTTTATATAACATTTATTATATTTTAACAAAAGTGTTTATATAAACGCCATAGAGTAAAAGATCAATACAAATCTATGTAAACAATCTCTGAGGATAATCATGTAGAATATAAAGAAAACATAAATATGATTTGAATTTATTAAAATAATGTTTTGAGTGTGCACTTTTGGCATTAGTTATGAAATCATTTCCATAACCTTATGAATTCCCTTCTGATGCTAAAATCCATTTGTATGCATTGTAAACTCACAAATGTTGATTGAAAATAGTTTAAAAGACACAAAAAATTGTTGTTGACAAACGGACAGCAGCGATTTCTTAAAAGATATTCATCTTTCAGCCACAAAATTTTAACTTTTATTTAAAAACAGTGCCTACAATGGGCTCTGTAAGAAAGGAAACATTCTGATGTCAAATTAATCTTGGTTGAATAGGGTTTGTCCTGATGGAGGAGTAAGCTCCGATATGCTTGATGAGATTGGGTTCAACGCTGTGTGCCTTCTCCCCTGGCGTCGACCTGGCTATCTTGTACAGCGCCATGTCTTTCGCATTACCCTGAGCACAGACGGCCTTGTCCAGGTATTCGGCGACTCGGATGGAGGCATTACCTGGGTACAGCATAGCAGGGGTGCAGCATTCAGTGGCAGGAGACACAGCAAACAGCTGGGGTGAGAGCCGTCTGATCTCCAGCAGATAGTGCCTCCCTGCCAGCTCAGCCACGGCCATTATGTAGAGAGTTAGAAACAGAAGATGAAGAGGTGAGAAGGTAAAAGAAAGAGGCGTGCAGTGAGATAACAAGAGGAGGAGGATTGTAGCCCCAAACAGGCCGAGACCCAGCCATTCTAGAATGCGATACGGCTCCGGGTTCCAGTATCCCTGCAGACGTTCCGGGTGGTACAGCTTTATGTATAAAGTATTGAGGGCAAATTTCCGCGAGAGCAAGTCTTTAATCGACAGAAAGAAATCGGTCATCGGAAGTGCATCATCCTCCAGGACAACAACGTTTTTGGGCCGCATCAGGTCCCATCCTTTTCGCAGGCAGTAAACGTAATCTCTTTTCTCCTTCTCGAAGATGCTGGACACTTCTTTGTAATTCCATTTCTCTTCTGGTGAACGCCTAACAACCAAGAACTGTTTCTCCAGAAGCAAAGCGTCCTCGTTCAAAGTGGGACCACTTTCGACATCACAGAGCATGACTTCGGCACATGGTTTATCTCCACATGCCGTAAGGAGCGATTTGAGCTGCTGTGCCACCTGTAATAGGTAGTGATAGTCCCTCCCCTCTGTTCTTCTGGATGTCACTATGGTGACCAGGAGATATGGTTTCTTAGCATCCGTTTCCAACGGGTCCTTCAGGCTTTTCGTAGAGGCAGAATTCTCCCAGAAATGCAGGGCCTCCTGACCTCTCTCGTAGCTTTTTTGTAATGATTCATCGCTTAGAGAATCAAGATAGGCACTCTTTAAAAAGTAATGTGAGTAAAGTAGACGATGGCAGCATACTGGCAATATCACTCCAAAGGTTAAAACACACAAAATCAGCCCTTGAGCTATTGGGCTTGACCAACGGAAGTGCTTGCTGGTGGTACAAGTCCCACATCGAGGCATCTGTGTCTGTTTAAACTGATCACAATTCACTTCTGTGACAGTTCAGTGCCAAGGTGACAGATGTGTTGCACAGGTGGAGAATCCAGATTTAAAAATATATATATATATCACCTGAAGGGCTCACATATGAGATTATAAACTTCAGAGATATTTCCAACTTGTATCTATAGACAAGAGAGATAGGGAGACTCTTATTTTAAAATAAAACATTAATCATGTGTCATTCCTTACATTCAATTTTGAAAAGACGTTTCATTAAGGCAAATTAAAGTAAACCCTTAACACATAAGTTTAAAAAAAAATATTTATATATATGAAGAATACTTCATGTACTTGACTGTGTTATATAAAATTGTTTATAATATAAAAGTTAGTGTCCTCTTTTCATATTAACAAATAGTCTTGCGACACTCAAAAGCCACACTTTTTATGAAATTACCATTCTTTATGTAAAAAAGTAGGGTAGGTAGAGACACATTTTGTGTTGTAGAAAGCATAATAAACCATATGAAGCAGCGTATTATAACAATAAAAAACCCGGAAGAATCTATTTATCAGTCTGTAAACGACCCGTTAAGTTAAATATTTAAGAAAGGGAACAAAGAATAAACTGTTTCAGCATTTCTACCTCTCAGAATGTGAATGTTTAGCACCCAGCGATTAGACGACAGCTGCAGCCGAAACCAAAATGTCAAACATCACTCTGGACGACTCACGACTGTACTACGCGCTGCTACGTGCGTCAAAATAGGTCCACGTGTCGATCTCGCTGTTACTGTAAAACATGGACAAACATGGACTTTGAATGCATCCAGGGCGCACGTGATGGCTCATAAAACGGAATCTTCTATTTATTCAATTCGCATTTAGGGCGTTTTTTGTGTGTATTTGAATAACTGTAGCTAGAGCTCAACAATTACTGTGATTGGTTCATCGTAACCAGCGCTGAGTAAAGTAACATAAACCATGTGATAACTCCTTCAAGCGCTGTAATCCCCACACCAGACACTAGATGGGAGTGTGAGATAACCGACGGTCTGAAGTGAACCATCTCTTGTGTAGGGCACAGGATGGTAGTATCCAGGGTTGCCAAGTCCGGCTACTTCAACACTGTTGCCGCGGCTGTTTTTCATGTCCGCGGGTTGAAGCTACCCCAATTATATGATATTTAGCCCCGGGAATGCGAATTTTAGTAGGCAACCATGCCAAAAAACACACATTTAACCCCCCAAATGCGATTTTTACTGGAGATGCCCCCCTGAAACGAGATTGGGCTTGTTTTGGGCTAGTTTTGAGTAGCAATTGGGCGGGTTTTGTTGTGAAAACCTGGCAACCCTGGCTAGTATCATGCAGATAAAACGTGGGAAGTGAGCTAGGTAAAGGGGAACAAGTAAGTTTCCCATAGCCTAAATATCAGACCATCAAATGTAAGTTACAGTCGGTCTGAAAATGTTTCATTTGTCTTACATAATCGCAGTGGATTTCAACATTAACTCAATAAGTAAGCTACATAACTAATTGAAGCACCTACTCACAAATTAAAGCTTAAGTAAAGTTTGACACTTGTAGACTACATAGGCTACTACATAATAAAACATAGCCTACTAAAGCCTGGATTTTTCCTGATAATCAACCGATAATAAAATAAGACATTGCAAAGAATTACGCTTCACTAGGATTGTAAGAAATATCTAATTCATCACTCAAAAAAAAAAATATTAAACTGAATCCTGAGTCACACTCTTGACAGTTCGCCTTTGTTCCAGTAATTAAAGGTATAGTTCACCCAAAAATGAAAATTGTAATTTACTCACTCTCAAGCTGTTCCAAATATGTATGCATGTTTTTGTTCTGCTGAACATAAAATATTTTGAATAATGACTGTAACCAAAGAGTTGATGGACCCATTGACTTCCATAGTATTTTTTTCTTTCTCTATTCTATGAAAGTCAATGGAGTCCATCAACTGTTTGGTTAGAACAGCTTGAGGGTGAGTAAATGATGACACATTTTCATTTTTGGGTGAACTATCCCCAAAAGAAATCAAAACCACCCCACCTGTGTAACCAGTTGACTTCTTATTACTGTTAGGAAACAGGAAAAATGTTTCAAGAACGTTTTTTCCAACGTTTTGACATGCCACAACATGGCAAATGTAGAGATAAAAATCGTTTGTTTTAAAATTATGAATTTTGCTCAGTTTATTGTTCCCATATTTTGCATTGACATATATTGATCACCAGCATGAATTGATAAACTGGCTGAATTAGAATAAGATGTTGCATCTTTATGTTGTTGTAGGCCTATCATAAAACAATAAAGAAAGTTGTCATGGTCGTTTTAAACAATGGTGTTTTTTTTAAAGCTTTGATTGTGTTTACAGTGTGCAATATAAAAGTGTTCGTGTTTCGCGTGTAAAAAAACACAGTATTTTTAACACAATTTACTTATCTGTATACCGCTGTTTTCACTCTCCTAAAAACGGGTGATGAGTTCCTTGTTCTATGAAGTCCCTCCTTCAGAAATACGTAACGAGTTCTGATTGTGCCAGCGGTTCCCGTGTTGTGATTTGACCGCATCTTAGCAAACGTGGCACGGTTCCTGTGTTGTGATTTGACCGCATCTTAGCGCACATGGAAAGGTCACGCCTCTTAACGGGAGATATATGCGCTTAATGATCTCTACAGCGTCCCTGGGAAAGCCAAACAAAGGTGATTTGACTCCGGGATGAAAATAACAGCGTCTCGACGACATGGCGACAAACACACTCAAACGCACCACTTCCTTTTCTCCACGCGACACTTCCTCTTCTCCACGTGGGACAGCAACAAGACCACGCCCCCTTTTTCGCGTATTCTTGTGGGCGGAGGTTAGTCTGTTCTACTGACTGACGTAATTAATGAAGGAAGTACCAGGATGTAGTCCAAGCCAGCCGTTCGCTGTAGGCTTTGAAAGGGAACTTCTGTTAAATAAAATATCTCGCTTGGCATTGAACTTTGAGCTTTATTTTACAGGTATTATTTATGCTCTAACAGCAACATTACACACTAACTGAAGTTTGAACAGTGGGATCGCGAAGAACGGGACCTTTAAAGACAACAACACTGTCAAAAAATAATTGTGCATCTTTTGCTTAAACAATTTGTAAACAAGTGATGACTTTGTCCCACAAATCTCTTGCAAGAAAACAGCAGCCTTCATGGAATGCATCAAGATGAACCGGTCTGACCAGCTTCTATCAGCCTCTTTAATAAAGCATGTCTTCAGCATTTCTACACATTCGTTTGACCTGTGCAGAGAGGACACTCAGGGTGAACACAAATGGCATCCAATACAGGGCAAATGGGCTACCTGCCCAGCGGAGGGGCCATATTCTGCACCATACCCGACATCCTCTACATACCGGAGCTTGTGAGTTTATTTGAATTAATTAATTCAGTTATGTTTTCATTAAAGTCACTGAAACAAAGGGCTGTTATGTTATTTATTTGATGTAAATTCAAATACTGAAATGTTAAACATTATATAATATTTGTTAATGGATCAAGTTATTGATTCGTGGTACCTACTGTATTGTTTTATTTAGCAACAATCACTGTGACAGTTTAGCCTGGAGAATCTAACTTCCTAATTTAATTTAATTATTAGTCATTTAAAAAAGAAAATGTACAATTGATAAAAAAAACAACAACAGTTTGTTCATCTAAAGATTATACTGTTAAATACAAGATATGTCAAGTTATTTGATTCATTATTGAATACATATATACATAAAAAGTAAGCAAATCTGTCATCTTCAAAACATTTTAATAGGCCAAATATTACTGGTAAATGTCAGGTATTCTATTTTATTTTATTTGTAAAAATGTTTTATTTTCTATTTCTATTATTATTTCCTCTTATATCCATTTGAGATGTTTACAGTTTACCGTTTTAAAACAATTCATAAGCAAAGATGTTTACAGGGGAAAGAGAGTTTTTCTGGAAGCTCATTTTCCATTGTGTTTATTTCACAGATCTTTGGCGGTCTGGTATTGTCTCTGGTAGGGTCTACATATGTCTTTCCTCCAAATCCCCAGGCGTATGTGATTTCGGTGACAATTTTCTGTTTCATCGTGACATTTCTCTGGCTCATGATCTTTGCCTGTGGGTCTCATCGTAACAGAAGCTCTTGGGCAACCGCGGTAGGTTCATAATCTCTCTCTTTGTCAGTTGCCTTTCCATCTTCCCTTTTTCTCTTTTTTCCTTTCTATTCATGAAGACATTTGTCTATTTTAATATATACTTTTCTTAATTGTCTCTCCACAGGATGTAGCATACCATGGATTTGCAACACTCCTCTATCTCAGTGCTTCTGTGCTTCTAGCTTACGTAACCATTATTTTGAGTAATAATGAAAATATCTTCCTTTTTTACCAGCTGGATGTAGCTGCCGTGGTGAGTCTCTCTAGCCAAAATCAAAGTTCCAAATCTATAAAATGCTGTTTTACCTGTTAAATAATAATATAGTAAGAAGGTGAAATTTGTGAACAAATATGACAAAACATTCAGTTGACGTTCAGAAAAATCTTGAATATTTAGATTACTAAACATGTAGCCTCGTTCAGGTAACCTATAAAAACAAATAACTTAATATAAAATCAACTTGACTACACTATTACACCAACGAAAGTCATTTTAAAGAAGCAACTGTACATTTTTCCTGTTGAGGTGACCATTTTCTCTTTAATTTCAGGTGTTTTCCTTTCTCACCACAGTTCTGTATTTCATCCACACCATTTTCTCAGCCATCAGATGGAAATCCTTCTAAAACATCTGCCCACAACCTTGAACAGCATCATTAAGCAAAGTTATTACACAAATGTCCTTTAGTGCGTCAGTAATAATTCATGTGATAATAGATTGACTGTACTGTGTCTTCTTGTGCTTTTCTATAAAATCTATACAGACTTTAAAACACTTTTTGCTGGTATTCTTTTTGTAAACTAGTTTCACCTAAGGTATAAATTATTGTAATTATTGTATGACTTATCTAATAAATGAGATTACCAACGATCTGTGGAGAATAATCTTTTTGTGTGGCACTGGATACATATGTGTCCCTAGGGCTTCATTATAAAGCAGATAATTGCACTTTATTTTGAAATATAAGGATAGGAATATCTTTTGGGATGAATCACCTTTTACAACATTCTGCCAGTGTGATGTACCGTTCTCAGCGAACGCAACGTATCTAATCGGGAACGCAAAACGTTTGTGAGAGAGGGAACACAAAAACTCTTTTTTTTTTCTCTCCCATCACCAAGTCCCTTTAGAAGCGCAGTACTTTCCATTTCAAATTATTTTGATTATTAAAATGTTTTTTACCACAAGGAAAAAATGGTTCACTGAAAGGTTCTTTGAGGAAACAAAAAACGGTTTTGGAACCTCTATTTTTATTTTTTAAAAATATAATACCATGGTATTCTTTTTTAAGAGTGTATGGCCTTATAGCAGCACCACAATAATGTGGTCATGGATAAGTTATGACAGTAAACAAACCCGTAACCAGAGTAAGGTGTAGATGTAATCGTAGCATTTCAGTAAGGTTTTTTTTTTGTTTTTTGGTCATGTTTGTTGTAGCCTGTGTATTTTGGTGTGTCTTTCTGTTCCTTAATGTATGCGGTGTATCTGGTTTTTTTGTTTGTTTTTCTTCTTCTTGCTTTTCCAGAACTGGTTTAAATTGTTTAAACTGGTATAACCTGTTCTTAATGGGCGAGTTCACACACATTTGGAACAGGGGACAATTTGGCCCTGTAAGGAGATGTCTGGGAACTGTATCAAAGTATTTCATTCATGAGGGTAGGACAGGTGGGGAAAAGACTCCAAGAGTCCAGGTACATTATATTATGATACATGATTACTTCTATGTATACGTAGATCACAAAAAGCCACACTTAATGTATGAATATATGAGTAACGCATGTATGAGTAAAAATGTATGAATTCTATTGCATTAGATAATAGATCAAAGTGTAATTTGTTTTAATATATAGCACAAATTATTATTATTTTTGGAATAATAACATTAATAAATTAGGTTAAAATTCATACTTTTGTAAGTGGGTCAATTGGATAGTTCACTGAAAAATGAACACACCCTCATGTTGTTCCAAACTCATTATGACTTTCATTTGTCCGTGAAAGAACCAACGCTATCTCACGACCAATTCGTATGTATTTGTACGATGTGGCTAATTCGTACGAATTTGTACGACCTCACTCGTACGAATTTGTACGTTTTGTCTAATCCCCAGTGACGGTTAAGTTTAGGGGCGGGGTTTGAGGTAGGTCATTCGTACAAATTCGTACGAATTTGGCAACTCGTCAAATACGTACGATTTAGCAAAAATCGTATGAATTCGTACGACTGAGGTCGTACAGATTCGTACGAATTAGCCACCTTGTAAAATATGTACGAATTGCCATGAGATCGGGTGAAAGAACATGTTAGTTAGAATGACAGTCTAAGTCTCTGTTTACTTTCACTGTTTGAAAGTAAGAAAGGACGAAAGGAGGGTTTGGAACCACATAAGGGTTAATATCCAAATTAAAAAATGTTAGGGTGAGGAAGAATCCCTCTTCATATCTAAATGTAAATGTAACTCAAATTATTTTAAAGGTCCCGTTTTTCGTGTTTTTTTTAAAGCTTTGATTGTGTTTACAGTGTGCAATATAACATGTGTTCATGTTTCGCGTGTAAAAAAAAACAGTATTTTTCACACAATTTATTTATCTGTGTACCGCTGTTTTCACTGTCCTAAAAACGGCTGATGACTTCCTTTATTCTATGAAGTCCCTCCTTCAGAAATACGTAACGAGTTCTGATTATGCCAGCGGTTCCCGTGTTGTGATTCGACCGCAGCTTAGCGCACGTTGCCCGGTTCCTGTGTTGTGATTCGACCGCAGCTTAGCGCACGTTGCCCGGTTCCTGTGTTGTGATTCGACAGCAGCTTAGCGCACGTTGCACGGAAAGGTCACGCCTCTTACCGTAACGGGGAGATGTATGCTCTCAATGATCTCTAAGTACAGCGTCCCTGGGAAAGCCAAACAAAGGTGATTTGACTCCGGGATGAAAATAACAGCGTCTCGACGACATGGCGACAAACACACTCAAA
Source organism: Romanogobio albipinnatus (assembly GCA_023566225.1). NCBI lineage: Eukaryota > Metazoa > Chordata > Actinopteri > Cypriniformes > Gobionidae > Romanogobio > Romanogobio albipinnatus. Next base: position 12,898,668 of record CM042254.1, read on the forward strand.
CGCAACACTTCCTCGTCTCCACGCGACACTTCCTCTTCTCCACGTGGGAGAGCAACAAGACCACGCCCCCTTTTTCCGCGTATTCTTGTGGGCGGAGGTTAGTCAACAAACTGTTCTACTGACGTAATTAAAGAAGGAAGTAGCGGGATGTAGTCCAAATCGGCCGTTCGCTGTAGGCTTTGAAAGGGAACTTCTGTTAAATAAAATATCTCGCTTGGCATTGAACTTTGAGCTTTATAATTTTACAGGTATTATTTATGCTCTAACAGCAACATTACACACTAACTAAAGTTTGAAAAATGGGATCCTGACGAACAGGACCTTTAATTAGTTACCAACAGCATTGGCTTAAAAACACATTTGTATTATTATTATTTTATAACAAAATATATGTTAATTTCAGCCCTGACAATGTTTAACCACACTGTAAAACTAAAGGTACTTCAAATATCCTGTTTGGTACTCAAGAAACTTCAAAATGTTAAGTGCCTCAAAACTCTTTCTCCGATAATAGGATTACTGGTGGAACCATTGACAATCTTAACAGGAACTTGAAGGAACTTGTGAGATCCTTTAAGCACTCTGTTAGAAGTTCGGGTGAAATTAGAGGAACTTAAATTCTTTAAAAGGGCCTATTGTAAGATCAACATTTACACATGTAAACATTTAAGTGGTTCCTGGAAGATTTCTTTTGTAAAAGCCAACCTCTTGAGGAACCTGAAAGTTCTCTGAGGCCACAATTAGATGTAGCCTACAGCATTGTACCTTTACTATTAATATTAATAATGCTATTATTATACTTAAAGTAGGCTATACTTATACATTTAGTACATTTATAGAGTAATTTATACCCTAAACAACAAATGTAACTTAAAACAGTCCATACACTATATTCCCAGAAGCCATACAATAGCTATGTGTGATTAACAGACAAATTGTAATCTGTATTCTCTGAAAATCTTCCCCCATGCTGCAGCTCTCAAATCTCATTCATGTTACTCATAAACAATATGACAGGCTTGGTATCAATGATGCTTGATACCTTTTTTTTTTTATTATGCCTTAATAATTTGCATTGTGACCAATCTGAATATAAAACATCTCTGTCAGAGAGTAAGATTATTAATGACATACAGTACATCTGGAAAGTATTCACAGCGCTTCACTTTTTCCACATTTTTTTATGTTACAGCCTTATTCCAAAATTGATTAAATTCATATTTTTATCCTCAGTTCTACAAACAATACCCCATAATAACAATGTGAAAAGTTTGTTTGAAATCTTTGCAAATTTATAAAAAATAAAAAAAAACCCTGATAAAATCACATGTACATAAGTATTCAAAAGTATTCCTTTTTTTATTACAAAAAGCTATTACACGGCTTCAGATGTCTTAACACATAAGTTGTGACTCATAACACATGATTTTTATTTTCACTATAACTGTAATAACATTAATAACAGTAAATGTTGTACTTTTTTGAAAAAAGTCTGAACGAAATCCTCTTGTAGAGCTGAAAAGGATCATCTAAATGCCAGGACCATCTACCAGAAAAGAGGAAAAAAGAAGCCTGGCAGAAAACGAAGCTGCTGCACCTTTTTACATTTCTGCCTCAAAATACTTCAAATGTCCCTTATGAATATTTTATCTATGTCGTATTTTATGTTGCAATAAAGTAAACATTTTTAAAATTTCAGTGAAATTTTGTGGGCAAAAAGGTCTATTGTCCATTGTCAACAGTGTAGCAACATAATGTATGTAATGCTCACACAGAAGTCACTTTTCAAGCAGCTTTCTGTTGGTCAATGCAGAAAATTTGAGTGACCAACTTTGACCCATACCCACATCTTAACTCTGTTATGAGGAAAAATGTTATCCGCTTGTAAAGTCATGACGCAAGGAATACTGTTTCCTCGTCCATGCCTCTACATGTTTCTGGTGAGAATACTTAACAGCCGTTTTTGAGCACTGACTCATGTCACACATTTAAACCAAGTGTGGCAATTAAGGCGAGACAGAGAGCCGTGGGAACAGAGCGAGGCCGATGGCGTAAGTGCTAATGAGCATCACATGCGCACCACTCGCCACTGCTCTCGAATCATACAGTGGAGCTCCAGAAGGATAAAAGGAGGAGTGACGACAGTGAAGGACAAGAGAGGACCAGGGGGTATTCCAGAAAGCAAGGTTAACCGTCACATATACCCTGAACCATGGGCGTCGGAACCATTATATGTGGGTGGGACAAGACCCAACCCACTTTTTACGATCAATGATATTGGACCCACTCACTTTTATCATCTCTAACATTCAGTACATGTCTGTTTACCTTCCCCTAATCGATAAACACTTATTATTAAACACGTGTTAGACGCTTTATTTCCACTTTTCTAATATTTTCTTCATTTTTATTGAAAATAAATGCCTTTCCGATCTGATACGTGATGGGAAAATGGAGAAGATTGAGTTCGGCGAAAGGCGGACTCGAACCGCGGGTCGATTTGTGTCAAAACTAGAAGCCTTGCGTCTTACCCCTACACTACTGCCACTCTCAATGATATGGCGATTGCCGTAATTTTGTCTTTCCGAACTATACGTTTAGCAAGCAAAGCAGTATATTTGTACATAATGTAATGGGCATCTACTTCAGTAAAAAAATTCTGAGGACCCACCCACATTTTTTTTGCTTCCGACGCCCATGCCCTGAACTCTCGGTTGTTTAACCCAAACCTTGGTTACTCGATATATGCAGGTTCCAAAACCACAGTTCAGTCAGTCCGGAGTATGAAACTCAGAGTTAACAATGACCACAGGACATCTTCAACCGAGCAGTAAATCCATGACCATCAACACTATAAGAAGAAGCGGGCCATACTTCTTTTGTTTAAATGGCAATTTTCTTTAGTACAGTTTTGTAATCTTTTTAATATTAAACCTTTTAATCTTTAATCATTTTTTTATTACTTTACACAAGAATTCTATTGTTTGTTTGATGCTAAACATATAAAATAAAAGAGATGGATTGACCCCGAGAAAAGTATTCTGTGCTTTCAAAGATAATACGGCTGTTTACGTTTATTTTTTATATTTAGCCATTTTACTTCCGCATATGTTGTGAGATGTATCACATATGCAAATAACTTTTATTATACCTGAGAGAATAAACCTAAGAGAATAAAATAAGTAAATTAGAGTAAAATAACATTGCTTTATGTAATGTTATAATAAACTATACAATAATATTGTGTGAAATCATGCACTGAATACATCTGAAACAATTTAACCCTGAACATAACCTGCTTACAATATTCTAAAGTTACTTTCCTTTTTGGAACTGAAAGCGGAGGGTATCCATTTAATCTGAGTAAATTTACCCGGGTATGTCACATAACCAGCTTTGTGGAATAACCCCCCACCCAAACAGGGATTTCATGTTCTGTTTCAGGTTATGCGGCAATCGTTCCTGAGGGGCTGCTGCTTTACTTTTGTTTTGTTGTTTATGTATGGTAGCAAATGTATTGCTCATTGCTAGTTCATGTTGGTACATTAACAAATGTTTACAAATTAGACCTTATTGTAAAGTGTTGCCATGTTTATTTTTGTGATTAAAGTTGTCATTTACGGTTTCCATTATCAACAAACTTGTTACACTAAGCTTTTCAAAAGTCATGGTGACTTCAATATTTTAATGATTCCTAAACGCTGACTTTAACTGTCTGACCATCTGAGATTTATATAAAACTGTGCTGTCAGATTTGACAAGCGGATTCAGACTTAAATGTTTTAAAGCTTTTTTGTTTGTTTTTATATTGCAGAATGTACAATACAAGACAGGGAACATCCAACATCGTAAGGCACATCCACGTGGATGAACAAAAACACATGAGGGTGACAAATGGAAGACAGCATTCATCATCCCGGCAGGCCACTACGAGTACCAGGTGATGCCGTATGGCCTGTCCAACTCACCCTCTGTATTTCAGAGGTATATGAATGAGGTGTTCCAGGAGTACCTCCAATGCTTCGTCATTGTCTACATCGACGACATCCTGATCTACTTCCGGAACCTGGCCAACACATGACTCAGGTCCTCAAGAAGCTGAGAGAACACCAACTTTACCTCAAGTTGGAGAAGTGCAAGTTCCACACACCATCCGTCCAGTTCCTTGGATACATCATCGACCAACGAGGTATCCAAATGGACCAGAGGAAGGTGGACAACATCCACAACTGGCCCCAACCTGTCACCGTCAAGGAACTCCAACGTTTCCAAGGATTTGCCAACTTTTACCGCAGGTTCATCCAGAATTACAGTGTCCTCAGCTCTGCTCTCACCTCAGAAACCGGCCTAAGTCTCTGTCCTGAAACCCTTTGGCCACCTAAGCCTTTCAACAGCCCAAGGATGCCTTCACGAACGCTCCAATCCTGGTCCACCGCACTGATCTCCCATTCGTGGTCGAAGTCGATGCCTCTTCTACCTGGGTTGGAGCGGTGCTATCCCAGTGGCAGGGTGAGCCTCCTCGACTCCATCCATGTGCCTTCTTCTCCAAGAAGTTGTCCCCGGCGGAGCATAACTATGACATCGGAAATTGTGAGTTGCTCGCCATCAAACTCGCCTTGGAGGAGTGGAGACATTGGCTGGAGGGAGCTCAGGTAAACACCGATCACCGGAACCTGGAGTATCTCCGAGAAGCCAAATGGCTCAATCCTCGACTAGCCTGTTGGGCACTCTTCTCCAACCAGTTTGATTTCACAGTTACCTACCGACCCAGTACCAAGAATTGCAAAGCGGATGCCCTGTACTGTCTGTACTCAGTCTGTGCCATCTCCAACACTCCTAGGAACCTGCTCTCCAGCGGGCAGTGTGGAGACACCAACACCAAACGGACGTCCCAAGAGCTGAAGCCACACAATACCAGTCGGGACAAAGGGTGTGGCTTTCAACCCGTGACATCCATCTTCGCCTGCCCTGTCATAAACCGAGTCCCCGCTACATAGGTCCTGACTCAACCTTTCAGCGCACTATCGAATCTCACCTTCATTTCATGTCTACCTTCTGAAACCCTTCACTGAACCTCGGTCCGCTTCTCCCACAGAACCCACCATGGACGAAGTACCTCCTTCTCCAGACGTCGCTGATGAGAACCTAGTGTACCGAGTCAACACCTTGAGTACTTAATTAAAGGCAAGGGTATGGTCCGAAGAACGCTCGTGGGTATCTCGGGATGACGTCCTACTCACCCAGTTCCACAAAGATCACACAGACTGTCCAGCCCCCCGAGGTTGTGGCCGGCCTTGGAGGAGGGGATTCTGTTCCAGAGTCAGCTACACCGTCACAGCCTCAATCATCACATAATCACCAGGACCGGCCCATTCGTTCCCAATCACCAGAGTACTGACTCTCTTCACCTGCACCTCATCATATACTCACCCTTTATATTCAACGTTCACCATTCACTCATTGTCTGGTCTTGTCGCAGTATACACTGCTCCACGTCAGACTCCTTAACTCTCAACCTACCTGTGATCGTCTCATCTCCTGTCTTCAGTCCGTCTTCCTGGTTCCCGATCTCCATGTTCATCATCACCTTCACAGATATACCACCTGAGTTTTTACCAGCTAAGTCACCACCTTCATTCAGCAAGTCACCATCCACTTCCCATCACCTGGTTCCCGCTGTTTCACCATCACTCCTGAATTTAATGATTTGGAGGGGAGAATATATATGTATATATATCGTGGCGTATAGTATATTCGTGGAGGCACCAAAAGCAGTTCAAATTTGTGCTTATATAAGAGTTATGTAAGAGTTCCTCAGGAAACCTGGGTGGTTCCTCAGAGAACCAACACTTTTGAAAGGGGTCCTAGAGGTTCTACAGAGGGTTCCATCAGTGTGGCAAAGTGAAGAACCCCAAAATATTTCACCAGGATCTTTTCATTTTGACAGCAGTCCTTAACTCTTAAAATAAAAATAATACTACTACTAAAATACATATTTGAACACAGCCCACTATTCACAAAAAAATAGCCAACACTACGCAAAATGCACTGACACAATTGCACAAGAGGATATCTGGCTGGGAAAGTAGATGAACAAAGAAAAAATAGCTTTGAAAGGTGCGAGTGTCCCTGTAATCTCATGGATACTTCAGAACCTGATTTTCTGTCACCCAGCCCTCGACGCTTTGAAACTGTGGTTAAAAATAGTTGATCTAGTGGAACTTCAACAAGGATAAGACTTGAGATGTGTCCCCAACTTTAATCAGACATGTGGACATTTTCTGGCTGGTACATTATGGTGGGAATATTTTTTAACAGAGGAATATTGTTCATTGCATTTTACATCAATTCAATTCAATTCAATTCAAATTTATTTGTATAGCGCTTTTCACAATACATATCGTTTCAAAGCAGCTTCACAGAAAATGTATCTACATTACAATTTAAATTGATTTGTACATGTTATGCATTTCAGAAATGCACATATACAAAGCACACAGATTAGCTAACTATTATTAATCAATATAATAACTATGACAGAAATAAGAATACATGTTGTTAATGAATAGGTATAGAGATGAGCATGAGTGTGTGTTGACAACACTAACAACTAACAGTAAAGAATGCAATGCTGGACATCAGAAAACATAATCACGGCTATTGATTGAAATATAAATATGCACGTAATGGTGGAATGCAGTTTTTATTTGTCTCATGAAATCTCTTTGTAGTGTGTTCAGACGAAAGAACTTGAGAGGTAGCAAACTGTCTCTGACTCACCTCAGTATTAGTTGGCAAGAAGCACACGTTTTTCGGCCTTAGGGGCCTTTCTGTCTACAAGAATCATTCTGGTTTTATTATAAAAACATAATCTAGCAGCAGGACATGTCTTTTTAATTTTATCTTTTGGAAGAAGACTTTACCTTTAGGAAATGTAAATAAAATTATTTTGGATAGGTTTTTTATGACCTTCAGGTCAATGTTATATTGTACTGTATATGTGTTAGTGAATATACACAGAGCTGTGGACATTTTTACAGTTTCACAACAGATTCAGAGGATGAAAACACCTAATTTTATGGGAAAATGTACATATCTGTTCTATGTTCTGCTCAAACAAAGCATCTAATTCTAATTAACATGTCTGTTTGGGGTCTCAAAGTCCATTTTATACAGTATATGGTTTACTTGAAATGCTCAAGGCTGCATTTATTTGATTAAAAGGAAAGTAAAAACAGTAATATTGTAAAATATTAATACAAACTAAAAATCTGTTTTCTATTGTAATGTATTTTTAAATGCCATTTATTGCTGATGGTTTAGTATTTTTCTGTATAAAGTGTATAAATGTAAGTGTATTTTTATTAAACATAGGAAATGTTTCATTTCTCAGTATACAATGTAAAATTTAAAAAAGGCCTCAGAGTCTCCTTCTATAACTCTGAGAACCAAATACAATACTGAATAATAAGGATATCCTTTTGATGTTGAGATGTGTAAGTTTAAGAGCAGGAAGAGTATGGGCTAATAAAAATGAAAGATAACCCAACGAATGACCATTGGTTGAGCAAAGTTTAAACAAGTTGAAAGAGATTGTATAAATTGTGAGTGAGATTGTTAAATTATTAACTGGCATCTTGGCTTTGTTGCTTGAAACAATAAAGTATTTTCTTTTGACACCTGGAACTCCTGACTCAAGAAAACTAAGATTGACTTCTGCCACCACAATGGCAAAGCTGAATTGTTCTAGTTGTTTATTCTAACTTATTTTAGTGTATAGTTCTATAATGTTGTTTTGCCAGGAACAAATTCAACACAGGGATACAACTTCAGTAATATCACAACTGGTTTCATTCAAAGGAACTAAAATACTTAGTATACTTAACTATTTTAATGATCTGAGCGCATGGTCTGAAGTGCAACGACAGTAAAAACGGTCGGTGCGCCAGGCACATGGTCTAAAAGGTTTGTACCTCGTCTCTTAATGAGTCATGGGTGTGTTTTGGGCATAACGTGCAATAAACCAAATCCCATTCCCTTTAAAGGCCAGTTGTGCTTGCACCATGCATGGCGGATTCGCTATTTACATAGTGGAATTCACTAGCGGAAAGACTGAACGCTTCTCCAGAGAGGATTCCTTTTTTTATTCTTAAAAATGTTTGTGTGCTGCTGCGTGTCCCTGTGTGTGTAATAAGCAGAGTGTACGTGCGCTGTGGACCCGCCTATAGGCGCATAGGTTACTAACGTTCCCTTTAAATAACACAAAAAATACTGCGCTATTGACTTTAGACCAGGTTTTTGTTGGTCAATGGTGCAGTCGTTTTCAGTTTCCTCAAAATAGCAATGCGCTAACAATGTGCCTGAACACACCTCGTTTACAGACCAGCACACCCATGGGTCAACAGATGGGTGCGAGTGAATTTGCTATTTAAACATCATGGCGCTGGACATGAAAATGATAACTGCGTCGGGCTGAAACTAGCAAAAAACACTTGCGTTGCGCCTGGCGTCACATTGCGCCGGGTGTATGATTAGGGCCCATCGAGTGTAAAATAAGAGGTTAATGTCACTATTTGTCAATTAATATTATTTTTACACACAGGGCCGTTTCTAGCCATTTTGATGCCCTAGGCGAAATCCTTATTGGCACCCCCCAGCCAAATCTTAAAAAGCAACATGGTATTACTGGTATTAATTTTAATCCTTATTAACAAATACATACATACATACCATGTTGGAACTGTAATCCTTATTAACAAATACATACATACATACCATGTTGGAACTGTAATCCTTATTAACAAATATATACAAATACAATTTGGAAACTATGTATAAAAGCTGTTCCAGTCACGTGAAAGTAACAAGAATAAATATTGATTCAGTGCGGTCTTTGTTTCTCATTGACGCTTGAACTTCCCCTTTAAATAACGCAACGCTATGCCCTGTACGACACTATTAGAACTGAATGAATCGATTCAGCTTTCAACACCACCCGTAAAGATGCATTAAATTCGACAAAGCGGTTTAATAAAGGATAATAAATATTGTGAATTAGCACATTTTATTATACTATTTTTAAATTGGCCGTTGAAGTTTTACATGGGACAATTACACACTGATCCTTTAACAATGCATTAGCGCAAAAACACACCTTTTGGAGGTGCAAGTAAGAGAAGAGTCTAAATATAATGATATAATGAAATGTATAATGATATAATAAATATAACGATATAATGAAATGATATAATGCTCAAGTGAGTGTGGTTAGCCTACATCTTGCCTCTATAATACACACCGAGCAATATTACACTATCTGCCCATTTCACAGCGTGATTTCTCGACTGCCACAAATACGGCCAGATCCAAAATACAGATTTGTGCACTTTTTATTGTACCTGTTTTTTCAATTGGCCTTTGAATTCAGCTTTATTGTGTGGTTAAAAAAAGCGTTACCTTGCCAAAGCTTTGGCCAAGCTCTTTGATCTAATGGTGTTGAGCGCTCCAAATGCAAACTTTACATGCAACATTCAGACAGTAATTGACAGTACTCTGATCCAATAGTGTTAGGGGAACCAGTGGGGGCGGCAATCATATTTCAGGGTGGCCTTGACACCCTTTACACACACCCCTGATATGCGTTCATTGGCGCCCCTTCAGCTGATGGCGCCCTAGGCAACCGCCTAGTTCGCCTATGCCTAAAAACGGCCCTGTTTACACATACAGCATTAGGGCCTCTGTGACTTCAAACAAAAACAATGAGGTCAATCACAACAGAACATTTTCTGACAGAAATTCAGACCATTTTCTGTCTCTGAGATTATGCAAATATTCTTCTTACAAGGAACTCTATGTTCCTTGTCAATCTCAGATGATTTCTCTTCCACCACCCAAATGAACAGCTGCAGTTTCTGTCATTTCAGTCCACTGGCAAACAACTGAAATCTTCTACACTCGTCTTGTGAGAAGAGTGACATGAAAGAGATTATCACATATAAGTGACCCATTTCCTAACATTAGACCAGCCACTATTTGGAAATATTACAATATTTACTGTCTATTTTCCCTGTGTTTTCAACCAATCTTTTCTTTTAGAAGCTCTATAAGCCCCTCTCAGAGGCAAAATAAAAAAATATAAAGAAAAATGGCATCATATTTGCCTCCGATTTGGCTCATATGTAACAGGATTTTATCTACGCTTCACTACAAGTTTCAGGATGGAAGTTCACTTATGTAACACAAACATCATATGAGGACACTTTAAGTGGAACAGAAAATGTTTGGGTAAGAGATGAAAAAAATGGAGCATGTGTTTGTGACGATTATTGCCGCCCTATATGCCTGTGATGACTGTGTCAGCCGCTGACTACAGGAAGGATAATACTTAATCGAACAAAGTTCAAAGTTGTTTAATGACTCATAAGAGGATGGTTCATTACTGCTGTTTTCAGCAAACTTGCAGAAAGATCCCAAAATCACAGTTTTTAAGGATGCTGACAGCTGAGTTAATCTCAGATTAGCGGTCTATGGTCACTGGTGTCATACAAGCCAAATAATATGACTTTGCAAGTTAGTCACTTCATATGTTTGTATACATGAGACTGTAGGATATGGCATAGCAGAACTGGACATCATGAATCATCATGATATGTGTTAAATAAAGCACTGGGTAACTTCAGGCAGTTTGAAATGAATCTCGGACTGGGCTACTGGAAAACAGTCATACATCTCACATGACTACAGATCTATGGATAAATCATGTCAAACAGCAAAATGACAAGGGGGTGTTTCATCTGCTGGCTGTGCTTAATCTGATAATGTGGCATCAATGTTATGGAAAGATGATTGAAGAGATATGAAGACTATACACGTCTTCTCTTTGTAGTGTAATATGAGCTTTGATACATTCAAACATATTGCTGGCATACACAGCTCCATTGTAATGGGATACTTGAACACGTAGTCTTTGTGTTTTTGGATCATCATAAAAACGTCTCGACTTTTGAAAAATATTTGCCAAATTTGACAGGTGTTCCCTTCACTCATATGATATGCATTTATTTATTATGAATTTATTTTTTTATCAGCTTGTAGTCCATCACTTGCATACGTTTAACATTTTCGCTAAACAAATGTAATAATTAAAATAATTAATAATATTTAGGATTTTAATCATTTTCGTGTCAATAAAGCTGAAACATGTATTTTATACAAAATTTAATACAAAAGTGATTCCAATAAAGTCAATGTTCAGAGTAAAATGAGGTTGTCAAAAAAGTTAATTCACTAATTTAATTGCACTTTTTCCCATACAATTTATCTTGTCCTTTAATAAATGTAAAAATGTAAATAAATACCATTGAGGGGAAAAAATAATTCAAAATGAGAGCAAGTCGTGATATAAATAGCAACAAAGTACTTGCCTAAGTGCACTTTATCACTTGATTGTGATAAAGGGCAGGAATAGCATTAAAGACACTGACAAAATTCCTTAACAAATTCAAAACCAGAGAATATGAAGTCAAATATGCTTTTCCTGTATGTGTCGCATACTGAAAAGTAGCATTGCTCCGTTGATGTTTATAGGATGTTGCATTTTAGGCAAACACGATCATGATTCATGTGCTTGCAAGTCCATGTGCTTTTTATTTGCCCTTCTCATAGAGCCCAGTTAGACAGATGTCAAAACGCAATACGTCTAAAGCGGCCAAAAGTGTTATATCACTTTGCCCTCATGCAACTAAACTCATGCAATGGTATGTTGAATGTAAATGAACTGATTTGGAGGCAGGATGTACCGATACCAAATGTAGCGATGGTAATAATGATTTATACACTTTATTTCGATTTTCCACTTTAGACATTCTACTATTAGTATTAGTAGACTGTTAGTTTAGGGTTCGAGTTAGTAGAATAGGTTGACATGTAGCTGTAAAGTTACTTAGGCCGCTCGCTTAAGCGCTGGGCGTTTTTTACTGGTCGCCGTGAGTTGAAGAATGTTCAAGTTTGAGTTAAAAAACGCAGCGCTCATCACTGGCACTTTTCACCCAATTACAAACTATCTGTGAAATGAGATGCTAGTACACTTCGGCGTATATTCCGTATCATAACAAGCATAGAGTCTCAACTGAAAAAAAAAAGCTCAAGCGCCCACAGCGAGGCGTTTTCAGCAGAGCGCCGAACGCTTTCAGCCGGCTAAAAACGCTTTGGTGGACACACGGCCTTATAGTCAGTAAATGTCTGTTGAGGGACCATCAAAATAAAATGTTAGCAGACATTAAAGGGATAGCTCACCGAAAAATGAAAATTAGCCCATGATTTACTCACCCTCAAGCCATCCTAGGTGTATTCAATCAGAGTTGTATTAAGAAATGTCCTGGCTCTTCCAAGCTTTATAATGGCAGTGAATGTCTGTTTCTGTTTTGAAGTCCATAAACGTGTATTTATCCATCATAAAAGTGCTCCACACTAATAATAAAATTTATAAAAATATCCATATTTAAAACTTAGCAAACTGTAATCGTTCACAAGAGACTGCCGTTCCAGCGTATGACATAGGATGCAGGCGTATGTTCCGGTGACGAACACGGAAGCAGAAGTTATAAAGCTTGTAAGAGCCAGGACATTTTTTAATATAACTGCGATTGTATACACCTAGGATGGCTTGAGGGTGAGTAAACCATGGGCTAATTTTCATTATTGTGTGAACTATCCGTTTAAGAAGACGGTCTACTAAAACTCTAATGAGAGTGAGTTAACATGTTGCAAAGTTAGTATGTCTAAAGGCCATCGAAATAAAGCGTAACCAATGACTTTTGCAGGAGGCCAAGCACTGTTTCATTTCATAACGTATTTGCCTCTCGCCTCCAGTATGTGAGCTTCATCTGGTCTCGTTCCAACTGAAGGATGTAAGCAGGGTTATTATGGTTAACTAAAACCATAAAAAAGGTTAGTAACTTGAAATAAAATAAACTTTCACTGAAATAAAATAAAGAATAAAATTAAAGGTCCCGTTCTTCTTGATCGTGTGTAATGTTGCTGTTAGAGCATAAATAATACCTGTAAAATTATAAAGCTCAAAGTTCAATGCCAAGCGAAATATTTTATTTAACAGAAGTTCCCTTTCAAAGCCTACAGCGAACGGCCGATTAGGACTACATCCCTCTACTTCCTTCTTTAATAACGTCACTCGAAACACTGAGCGCATGCATCTCACAACCTACACTCTAAAAAAAAAAGGTTCTATATGGCACCAAAAATGGTTCTTCGTCGTAATCATAGGGGAACCACTTTTGGTGCTATATAGCACCATATCTTAACATGTTCTGTATATGGTAGCGGTGCTATATAGCACCTTAGTTAGCGGTGCTATATAGCACCTTAGTCAAAGAACCGGTGAAGAACCTCTGAAGAACCGCTGAAGAACCACTGAAGCACCAAAATTGGTGCTATATAGCACTTAAAAAGGTTCCCCTATGATTACGAGCAAAGAACCATTTTTGGTGCCATATAGAACCTTTTTTTTTTAGAGTGTATGATCACAACACAGAAACCGCTGGCACAATCAGAACTCAAACAGATAAGTAAATTGTGTGAAAAATACTGAGTTTTTTTACACGCGAAACATGAACACATGTTATATTGCACACTGCAAACACAATCAAAGCTTCAAAAAAACACGAAAAACGGGACCTTTAATATTTTATTATTTTCAATATTTCTATTTTCATTTAGTTTAACTTTAAATTAATGAAAACTATATAAAAAAGACAACTAAATTACTAAATCCTGAACTAAAATTAAACAGAATGAAAATGAAAACATATATAAGATATATAAAAATAAAAATAAAAAACTATAATAGTATCTCAATGATACTAAAATAACACTGAATGTGAGCCAGCTTCTCTAAACCTTTCAGGATGTCTCACGGGACCAGAAGATGTCACAACCGAGGTCCTGGGAACTGTGGAAAATCACCAGGAGTGCTCAGCGCATTCCTGCCTTCGTTGCAAACACACACACACACACACACACTCGCTCACAGACACATACAGTATGACCACACGCACAGGGGGAGAAGAAAGCTACCTGCCAGCGGAGCCCCTTTATCTTGCACGTGTCTGTTAACGACAAGAAGCTGGCAGATAGGAGAGCTTCACAGACAGGGTAGCAAGTGACAGGCTCCGAGCACAGCCTTGTATGGAAGTGGCTGAGGGAGAGGAGAACGATAAGCAACAACCCAACTATGCTGTCCATGTTTAGAGGCGCTCACTGGGCCCACCAGGCCAGAAACAATGCCTGTTTCTGTTAAATTTAGACAGGTTATCGGCCACAGCTCCTCTCCCTAGACAGTTCTCTCACAGCACCACAGGGAATACGGAGGTAAGTCCATATGGGATTGATTGCTTCAAGGATCTTAGGTAGGCAGAGTTGCATTGAAAGCCATTATGCTACTGGATAAATGACTTATTAGATGGCTTAACGACCGTTAAGGTGACATAATTTGCATTAATTGATAAGTTTCTCTATTTTGGCATCAGTTGCAGTGGGATCATAATGGTTTATTTTGAGTGTTGCTGAGTGAAATGTTCTAAATGATCAAATGTCTGACTGCTTATGCTACGTCATTGCTACTGTTTTATCAACTACAAAAAAGGAATCAGGCACATTTTCTGATGCCATTAATATTATATTCTTGTAGAAAGAATTATCTGAAGATGAAGAAAATTTCAACCGTCACCAAGTGCATGAGAGTAAAATCTGGCTTTTTGTAAATAAGATGTTTGGCCAATAACTAATATAATATAATGCATGGTTTGAATCAAATTATAAGATGATAATCTGATGCTCACTAATGCAAATCAGATGTTTTTAAACAAGCTTCAGTTCAATGGAGGTTTATCAAGGATATCTAAAAAAAAAAAAACGAAAAAATGAGGAATAGAATCTGAAGAGATGGTATAGTTTTACCAATAAATAATTATGTATACAGCTTATAAATTCTCACTTATTCTTACTCATCATTATCGCTTTTTTAACCTGTTTGGAAGTTATATTATTTTTGTGGTGACAATGTTTTGATTCAAACTTCATTCGAGCTGACTTTGCATTTAAGGGCCTGCGAGTTGCTTAGCCGAGGCAAACAGAGAAAAAGTGAGCGAGTAAAAAACAGCAGGATGCATCATCATCGCAGCTGATGTACAGATTCAGGGAATTTCTACCAAAACTTACTCTCAGACTTTTAGCGTTGGCTCATCCGTGCCAGTTCTGACCTCATGTCAATGAGGTGAGAGAGTTGGGAACATTCTAGCTCTTCCATGACATGACTAGTACATTGACAGACTGCCCGTGAGCAAATGACAACATGCTGTTGCTTATTTATTTGTTTTACGGTGGAAAGGTTTTGTTTGCCAGGTCAGGCATAAGAGTCAGGCATGTCTGTGGAACTGCAAGCACAAATTGCCATCTTACAGAGAGAATAACACACCTCACTGAGTCAACGGTGAGCTCACTCCGTCTCAAAGCCTCCCCTCCTCGTCTCACAGCACAGCTGTGGAGCTATGCGAGGTGAAAGCTGCCCACAACAGCAAAAGCCTCAAGATGTAAAGTTCACGGCAAACTGCATTCGGACATTTTGTGTTCGCTTCTGCAAAAGGACACATTTTGAGACCATGTGAAATGCAGTAATCATTGGCATCTATCTACCAATACATGTAATGAATTGTTCTTATGCACTTCTGGGAAATGTGCTATTTAGGTAAAGCTTTAAAGTTGGCATGAAATTAAAGTTGCGATAGTCTTTTTTTCCACTATTGTGTGTCCAAGTGACACGGCTTCTCAAGCAAGAACAAATTAATATGACACATGCACATTTTTGGTGGTCATCGTTGTTCCAATTTATCATGTGTACTGATTTAGCTGGTTTACATCGATTCTCTTTTGCGCTTAGACAATTTTTATGATGTGATCTTGCATGTGTGCATTTACCCAAAATATGTGTCCATGTAAGTCAACCCACAAAATCAATTACACACAGTATGAGTATGTAAGACAACCTCTACACTGTATACATGCATATATTTGCATTTCTATTGCTTTGCTTCTGCATTGCTTCCGTCTAGGGAGCCATCGGCAAGGCACAATAAGAAACATGATTCAAATTAATGGAGGCCCTTCAGGTCATATTGGTCTAACGCAGGGAGACACATCACAGCAGATATCACGTCACTGGCAAATGTGACCTGGCATGGCATAACACTGACTCAAGATAGGGCACAAAAGTGTCTTTTCCACAGTAGAAGTGACTAACACAGACAGGAAGCAGCATAGCATGGCTCAGTACTGATACATTTCTGTTAAACGTTAACTGTACTGTATCCTAAAGTAAATATTGCAACAGAAAATCTTACAAAATAACTGATGATATTTGATCAGACAAATGACATATTATAATACTAAAAGTATGACACCAAGATATTCTAATATATATATATATATATATATATATATATATATATATATATATATATATATATATATATATATATATATATATATATATATATATATATATATATATATATATATATATATATATATATATTAGCTAGATATTATATTAAATTATATTATAATTTACGGCGAACGCATGAGCAAATGCATCCAATATAACTTAGCAACCGTCTTCAACGCCTGACCAATAAGCTAAAGCTACCTTAGCAATCGTATAGTAACGATTCCAGGTTTTTTGAAGTCGACTCCGATTCCCGACTCTCACTGTAGGAGTTTATGGAATCGACTCCATTTACTTTATATCAAAACAGGGTAAGAAATAAGACAAAATTGTAGTTGTTCCACACTTATTGATGTGTTAATTCTTAAGTGTTTTTTCTTTATTTATTTATGGTTAGTTTAATGATTTTGAACACAAGGTTAACCATGAAAAACCAAATCTATTTATTGCATTAATATACCATCAATTAAACTAAAGCTAGCATGGAGAAAGCCTATGTATAAGTAGTACAAACTAAAGAATTTGTGCGACAGCTCTCAGACGCGGTGTACTACGTCAGTGTCCGAATTCTTAGCTTCATTTCATTTTCTCCTTGCTTATTTAGTGTACTCAATCATGCACTCAACTACCATGAACTATTAGAGAATCAGTAAACAACTGAGGATTTCGGACACAGCAACAGAGTCGACACCGAGAGTCGATTCCTGTGTTGGAGTCGACCCCAACTCTGGGGCTATTCAGAGTCGAGGAATCGACTCTTTAGGAGTCGACTCCCCATCACTACGCCCTACTAATCAATCAGCACATTTTGCACTGTTGATCCTTATTCAGAAAATGTGAAATTATACATTGTTGTATCACATAAAATGTTGATTTTTTTATTTTTTATTTAACGTTGGTTTCATTTGATAGGTAATGCATTGTGTTGTTTTTATTTATTTAACGTTGATTTGATAGGTGTTGAATTCTCAGTAGGCTATATTCAATATATAAAACTTATGTTAATTAATCAACTATGTTAAAATATGCCTTCTATGTTTCTAACATAGAAACATGCCTCTGAAAATCAAATCAAGGAGACAAATGTTGCTTCTTAATCGAATATGTAATTTCTGACTTATCTTAGATAGAGTATAAGTTGTGTGTGCTCTCAGTGTCAGTGTTATCAGCTCATAAGGGTCTGGCACGAAGCCACTGCACTTTCCAGCCATCCGAACACAGTCTCCCCTCCTCCGGTCAGAAATGCGAATCCGTACGGAAATAGGAAAATAAGCTTGAAGCACTTAGGAAAAGTAGCCTACAACTCTCCTTCGCACACTCTCCCAGTGCAGCTCCAAATGAATCGAGTGTCTCACACACAGCTCTCGTTACCGGAATGATTCAACTACTGGAGGATGAGAGTGAACGGTCGCGGTATTTTGCAAGAGAGCGCTGCCGGTAAACGGTCCGGTTGACTGGTTGTTGGTCGGAATCTCCGAGCCTCAAATACCACCGCTGTAACTACATGTGGCTGCTTTCACATCACCACAGCATTTCGCTTTAAAAGGTATAATGTATTTGGACTTTACTATGTTTACAATTTTTCAGACAATCTGCAGGTGTATGTAAATATGGTGAATGTGTTTTGTATTATGGGTGAAAAGGGAGAATGTAAATTCATATTCATTTGTTTTTCCTTGAGCACAGAGATGAGAGGTGAAAATGTCTAGAGTGTTAAGTTCACACCCAGTTAATCAGATCTTTTGCTCATCTTTCCATTCAGAAACCCTCCTCTATTTATTAAAGTGCATGCTTATTGCAATCTGTTGCTAATTTATGACATGTAAACCTTTTTTTTTTTTTTTTTACCTACTTATATACCTAAGATGGTGTACTGGTTTGAGATGGTCCCACATGCTGGCCAAGCTGGTGTTAAGGTTTAGCTGGTCAGCAAGCTGGTCTCCCCGTCTGACCAGCTAAAAAATCCATAAACCTAACCAACAGACCATCTTGACCAGGCTGTAGTTTGGATTAAGCTGTTTTTCCCACCAGTAGGGTTATAATAAGATAAATCTTAATATGCATATAATTAAAAATATTTTTAAATTGATTAATGTGTTTCTGTTTCATGCAAAACAGCTGTTGTATAAATGTGTGTATTGTTTGAATGATATCTGCCTGTCTACACCATCATCAAAGCTTTTAAAATAAATAAATTAATTAATATACACTCTATTTTTAATACTCTAAAAAAAAGGAAGAGTACAGGCCACTGGTACTCTTAGCTTCACTGATATTCAGTACTAAAGCACAACTGTGAACACGTTATTGGTTTTATAATACAGTTTTGTAGTATATTTCAGACAAAAATTTACCAATTCGTTTGTATATTTCTTCTCTAACAAAGAAAACGGTTGGATCAAACATTGGTGTAACCAAGCAGCTTGCTGTCTAAAAACCGGTCTGGAACATATAAGTGGAGTTGAGTGACAGAGGTTACACTCCCCCACTCAACACTTTCTGCAATCACTCTTTGCCAACTCTTTTCCAGGTTTTCCATTTCCTCGCTGTGTTTTCCCCATTTCGAGCGAACATGAAGTGAGAGAAAACACGGATGTTCTGACTTTAAAACAAAAACCGTTTCTCCTTCAGGCAAACTCCGCTTACACTCAGCACTGCTTGCATACTCAGGTCTGGAATGTTGTGAACAAGCATGTATACAAAGAATGAAACTTCCCAGTGCTGTTGTATACTGTAAATATCAGCGCTCTCTGAACTTTGCTCGGCTAATCGAATTTGAGCATCAGAACTAACTGTTGTTTGGTTTTTTTCATTCTGGTTAACCATTTTGCTGTTGTATCATTCTTAACAATTCTCCGCACTTTTTCTTCCTTCACAGGCAACGGGAGAGCAGGAACAAAATACCTCACTATGAACATGGGCCAATCTGGGACTTCATACAGTTTTTCTCTCGCTCTAAACCTCAGCATCTTCCTCTTAGTTTTCTCTTATGAGCTTATGCCAGCCACTGCTGGCGGCACTAAATCGAGCTTAGATGTAGATACTTCTCCTAACGAAACTTCTTCACACGAGACATGTGGTGGTAGTTTTGAGTGCAAAGAGGGAGTGATCTTGCCATTATGGATGCCGGAGAACCCGTCTTTTGGGGATAAGTTGGCTAGAGCCACTGTGTACTTTGTTGGTTTGTTCTACATGTTCCTGGGGGTATCCATCATTGCAGACCGCTTTATGGCTTCCATTGAGGTCATCACATCCCAGGAGAAAGAGATCACCATCAAGAAGCCAAACGGAGAAACCACAACCACTACTGTTCGTATTTGGAATGAAACCGTCTCGAATCTTACTCTCATGGCTCTGGGTTCATCAGCCCCAGAGATTCTGCTCTCCGTAGTAGAAGTTTGTGGGCACAACTTTGACGCAGGCGAGCTGGGCCCAAACACCATTGTTGGAAGTGCAGCTTTTAATATGTTTGTCATCATCGGTCTCTGTGTCTCTGTGATACCAGAAGGAGAGCATCGGAAGGTCAAGCACCTGCGGGTGTTTTTTGTCACTGCCACTTGGAGTATCTTCGCTTATACGTGGCTTTATCTGATCTTGGCGGTGATTTCCCCAGGTATTGTGGAAGTCTGGGAGGGACTGCTTACTCTTTTCTTCTTTCCAATTTGTGTCCTTTTTGCTTGGGTTGCAGACCGCAGACTTCTATTCTACAAGTATGTGTACAAGCGTTACAGAGTCGGAAAACAAAGGGGGATGATCATCGAGACCGAAGGTGAGCCGGAGCTTCATTCAAAGGCAGATATCGAAATGGACGTCGGGATGCTTAATTCTCACGCCGAGGAGTTCTTAGATGGAACGGTGGATATTGAAGATAAAGACATGGATGAGGATGAGGCCAGAAGGGAAATGGCAAGGATATTGAAGGAAATGAAACAGAAACATCCGGAAAAAGAGATGGAGCAGCTGGTTGAGCTCGCCAACTACCACGTCCTCAGCCAGCAGCAGAAGAGTCGTGCGTTCTATCGCTGCCAGGCCACTAGACTTATGACTGGTGCGGGTAATATACTAAAAAAACATGCTGCAGACCAAGCCAGGAAAGCACTTGGCATCCATGAACTTCGCTCAGAAGTCTCAGATAATGATATTTCCTCCAAGATCTTCTTTGACCCTGGCACATATCAGTGTCTTGAGAACTGCGGAACTGTGGCTTTGAATGTGGTACGACGTGGAGGCGACTTAACTAGCACTGTGTCGGTGGAGTACCGCACAGAGGATGGCACTGCCAACGCAGGCTCTGATTACCAGTTCACAGAGGGTGTTATAGTCTTCAAACCAGGTGAAACCGAAAAGGAGATAAGAGTGGACATCATTGACGATGACATTTTTGAAGAAGACGAGCACTTCCTGGTTCATCTCAGCAACGTCAAGGTCATGTCTGAAGGAACCAACAATGGGAACCCAGGCGCCAATCATGTGGACTCATTCGCTGGTCTTGGCCTTCCTTCAACAGCTACTGTGACTATCTTTGATGATGACCATGCTGGAATCTTCACATTTGAGGAACCAATGGTTCATGTCAGTGAAAGCGTTGGTATGATGGAGGTGAAGGTGGCACGTACCTCTGGAGCCCGTGGGGTAGTTGTAATCCCCTATAAAACAACTGAAGGCACTGCAAAAGGTGGAGGAGAGGACTTTGAAGATACTCATGGTGTCCTGGAGTTCCAGAACGATGAGATTTCGTAAGTGTATTTTTTTATTTTAACTATTCAGTTAGAATGTGTTGCATTGTGGTGCAAAATGACAAACAATTTCAATTTTCACAATTCAAAGGGGAATCAACATAATCTTGTATTGTCAAAAAACCCTAGTTAGTGTTCAACACTAAGGATGACCCACTTGCCTTGAGTCAGTTTTGAGCCAGATGACCGAATTGTCACTTGTCCTATTGGGTTAGCGCTATTACATTTTTTAAAATCGTGTAAATGGATTTTATGGCTTCCAAAGTTAAACATTTGGCTTTCTGTGACGTATGGAGATGGCTGTTAATTCTGCTTGTCAGATTTTTTAAACGTGTCAAATAGGTAAATTATCTAGCTGGCTGATGTTTTTTTTTCTTTTTTTGTATAATAATAAACTGTAGAATTTCCTGCTATTATTATACATTTCCTATGTAAAGAAAATTGAACATTATATGGCCTGACCAGGCATGCTGATAAATCTTTACTGCTGAGCCCTAAATAGTGTAATTAAAAATGATAAATTCATCAAAGTCTTCCAGATGATTATCTCCTCAATCTATGTTCTTTATTTCCCACACTATGTTTTCCCCCTTGATGTATCTGTTGGCTGTAAGTTTTTTTTTTTTCTTGCTCAATTTCCTTTGCAGCCCTCCTGGTGCTTTTTTTCACCCTCTCATTTCCCCACTAGCTTTGCTCACTCTTATGTTTCCATTTTACTCAGTTTATTTCAGAATCTCACATTAATACATAGTTTTTTTATATAGTGGCTACTCCCAGATCTCCTTAAACCATGGCTTTGACATTGTTGTACCCATTGGATATGGCAAAAGTTATTTAAAGGTCCCATTCTTCGTGTTTTTTTGAAGCTTTGATTGTGTTTACAGTGTGCAATATAACATGTGTTCATGTTTCGCGTGTAAAAAAAAAACAGTATTTTTAACACAATTTACTTATCTGTATACCGCTGTTTTCACTGTCCTATAATGTCCTGATGACTTCCTTTATTCTATGAAGTCCCTCCTTCAGAAATACGTAACGAGTTCTGATTGTGCCAGCGGTTCCCGTGTTGTGATTTGACCGCAGCTTAGTTAACGTGGCACGGTTCCTGTGTTGTGATTCGACAGCAGCTTAGCGCACGTGGAAAGGTCACGCCTCTTAACGGGAGATATATGCGCTTAATGATCTCTACAGCGTCCCTGGGAAAGCCAAACAAAGGTGATTTGACTCCGGGATGAAAATAACAGCGTCTCGACGACATGGCGACAAACACACTCAAACGCACCACTTCCTTTTCTCCACGCGACACTTCCTCTTCTCCACGTGGGACAGCAACAAGACCACGCCCCCTTTTTCCGCGTATTCTTGTGGGCGGAGGTTAGTCTGTTCTACTGTTCTACTGACGTCATTTATGAAGGAAGAACCAGGATGTAGTCCAAGCCAGCCGTTCGCTGTAGGCTTTGAAAGGGAACTTCTGTTAAATAAAATATCTCGCTTGGCATTGAACTTTGAGCTTTATAATTTTACAGGTATTATTTATGCTCTAACAGCAACATTACACACTAACTAAAGTTTGAACAATGGGATCACGAAGAACGGGACCTTTAAGGAAGTGCATTGATATGGTCAGATTATTATTATTTTATCGATATACACTGTCAGAAAAAAAGGTACATTGCTGTCACTGGGGTGGTACCCTAAGGTACAAATCTGAAAAGGTACTAATATGTACCTTTAAAGAATTAATTTGCACTCTTAAAGTACTGATATGTACCTTTTAAGGTACTAATATGTACAATTTAGGGGTGAGTAAAGTACAAAGATGTACCTTTTCACTTTTGTACCTTAGGGTACCGCCCCAGTGACAGCACTGTACCTTTTTTCCTGAGAGTGTAGGTTCTTGCAGTTGCATGCATTTCCACCTCAAATCCACCTTAAAGTGGCATGCAAAACAATTTAGCTGGATCAGAAGAGTGTAAGAGATACTTTTATTGCTTGCGGTGATTAAGTTCCTCCAATAACAGACCTTTGACACACAATAAAGGCTTTGACAAATGTGGTCCTTGAAGTCTGAACTGAATGAAAAAGCATCTGGTTTGGAGTGAATGAGCTAAGTAGAAGCTTTCCACAAGTCGGATCTGTTTAATCTGTGTAGAGGCATGCCACAGAACGTCTTGGAGTTCCAGAACTGCTCATTTGGGTGACTAATTACATTTCCATAACCGTTGCAATGCTCGACTTGAGCTTGAGCTCCATCGCTAGGGCTTCTGGCAGAGAACAGGCTCTCCTCACCAATCTCCTCCTCTTCTGGCACTTCTGGCACTCAGCCTCAGATCATTTATTGGTATGATCACATACTTGACAAGGTGGCCTGAACCCCAGATATTTTCCATGACAGGGAGGATGTAATGATAACAGATTTACTCAAGTCAAAGATAAACAGCTCGGAATTTGCTCCAAGATCTTGAAATGGAAAAGCTCCCTTACTTGTGCTTATTTTAAGCTGATTAATGGGAAGACATGCACAAATGTAAACAGAGTTAAACGCATTGCTTTGAAGTAAGCAACCTACACCACGCTGATCTGGCTATGCCTAAAGATGAAGTTCCATATATGGGCATCTCGACTCTGGACCTTGGATCCTATTTGGAGACAACTGTTGTTAGTGGATGTTTTTATATGGTGCTACTTCAAATCAGTGTCCTTTACTCGTAATTTAGATGGAATCAACCGTTTGGATTCCTTTGCAAAAGGAAAGTCTGGCGATTTGTTTTTAGAGGTTAAAATAGGTCAGATGATTAAGTACATCCCATATTGAAAGCAAAAAAAAATCATATTACAGATTTGGCACTAAAGAAGCGAGATGAATTAGGACCCTAAGACATCTCAGAGGTGGTAGTCAATTTATTTGATTTCACTGAAGTAGCCTTACTTGCTTTTATTATTATTAGAGTATAACTGGCCTCTAATCACAAACCGGTCTTGCACTATACACACTAGATTAAATTTGGATCCCTGTTATTGATGTATTAGCATTGAGTGTTTCATCCTGATGGGGGGCTGTCAAAAACATGAGCAATCCGTCTGTGTCCTCTTAGGATTTTGTCATGCAGAGTAATGAATATGGTGTTTATCATTAGCAAGTTTTATATGGTAATCTTGCTGCACTTTAGGGCTATGTCCTTATTTATTAGCATACTGAGGGTTTTTTACATGTTCCTCAATACGCAGAGTAACGAGCAAAAATGAGTGTATTGCCAATGATCTTGTTAAAAGAGAATGAAACTTAGACATGGGAAAATAGGGGGGGGGGGGGGGGGGGTGCAGACAAAGAACACAGAAATAGTATGTTAGGCATGTTTATCTTGGCTTATGTGAGATCTGTACATGGAGGGGACAAAATCTCTAGGGGGGAGGGAATTTCCATCAATAGTTGGACAATTCCGCATAGTATTTACATTCGTGTAGTCTCTCGAAATAGTCAGAAAAACAGTTATTTTGCAATCCCCCTAAATATTCACAGACATAGATTGTTTTGAAATGTTTCATTTTTGATTGGCTAAAAAGTCTATTCTATTTCCCCCCTGTCTACTGCCTTTCACATATTTTGAGTTGTTTTAGTGAGCTCAAGGCTGTAACAAAGACGGCTGTGAGAATTCCGTGATATCTGTCAGGTGATAAGGATTTTTAAAGTGTGACCTTCCCTGAAAACGCTTCCAGCATCTTTAGTCTAATTAAGTTAACAGTCAAATGCTTAGTTATGGTCTTCAATAAGACACTGTGACATGACCTTTGTTATAAGGACACACTATGTCCATGTGCCCTCATGCACAGTTGCCAGAGTTCTTGCCTCTGCCCATGGCTAATTAGATGACTCGTTCAGTGGTCATGTGACTGACAGTAAACCTTGGGCAGTGCATCTCATGTGAGTATTCTGAAACAAAGACATGAGGTGCAACTGATGAGTTGAGGAAAATTTTACACAAAAAAATGGTTCAATTAACTTAATTAATTGAGGAAAACTTTTTCATGCATTAAATTAAGCCTTGTAGACAAAAAAATACTTTTTTTGTTTTTTACTAATTACTTAATATGGATTAGTTTCTTGTTCAAACTTAAATTAATTTTGCTGAGATGCAATGAACATGACCTATAATGCTCCTCTGATGAAGGTAATCTACTTCAACAGCGTATTCAAATATTTCTATATTTTACTACATAATATCAATATTCATCTTAGTACTTTATTTTATATTTTTTACTTTTATCATGCAGACTAGATGCAATGAAAATGCTTCTCAGACGATATCATTCTTCATTCTTTTTTCTTTTTTTTACCCTGTTACACAACAATAAATACTTTCAATTATTTTCTGCCATAAGTTTGTGTTTCTGTACCGGTTATAGTATAAAAAAAACCTACACATTGTGTCCCAATGTGAATGGATTAGGTAAACATCCAATTTAAAAATTCAAGTTTATTGCATGTCATTGGCATTGTCGTATTAGCTCATTTTAGTTAACTAAACTGAACAAGGGGCAGAATCCTTTTTTTTTTTTTTGAGACTATGTTTCTCTCTTTTTATTGGTCAAGAATTATGTCCTGATTCTACAAGAGAAGGAAAGATGCTCCCGGGTTTATCGTTATGTTTTTGGAGCGTGTTTTCCCCCCCTAGTCGAGGAGGAGAGGGCACACTTCTGTCGCTACAGTCTTCTGCCAGCGTAGAGCTGCCCAGACAAACAGGCTGTCAGTTGATTTCATGTGACTTGTTGTACAAGGCAAAGATAGAGTCAGCAGCAGTGCACCATCAAATCACTGCTCCCATCTCTGCTGGGAATATTAATCATATTAGGTAGCCCCTCTCGGCCAGTTATTATCTTATGATCATCTATGACTAATTCAAATTATTTCCAGAGGTGCCTGCCGAATGCTTGTGGCTTTGTGTTGTACAGTACGTCTGTTTCCCAAATTTTCAGTAGGAGATCAGCCTTTTTTCTGAAACGGCTTGATGATAGGTTTACAATATAGTCTTTTGAATATGTGGCCTATGGGGAAGTACAGAGGTCGGTTTGTGTAGCTTTACGTGATGTTCATGGCATTAATGCATTCATTGTTTAAAACACCATACTGGCGAGAATGTTCTTCCTCTTAAAGGAGGTCATGAAAATTGAGTTAAAAATGGAAAAAGAAATTTCGGTTTGATGACATGAATCAGCAGTTGGCTCACAGAGAGCCAGCCACCATCAGAATAGCCCTCGGTGTCCCTTAAAGGCGAGTTTGTTCTTAAAGAATCTCGATGAATCTCAGCATTACTTCTGCCTGTTTAATTTAGTTTATTCATTCATGATGAAATCTGTACACACTGAGTGAGTAATGGAGATTGAGGACAGAGAAAGTATTACGTTTCACTCAAAATTAAGATTATTTTTTTTACTACATAACATAACATATTTTTAACTGCTGATGCCAATAATGATATCTAGTGACATGCAGAGATAAATCTGATTGGGCTCTTCAGTGTAAACTTTCTTTGAAAAGTGATTTTATTTGTAAATACATTTTTTTTCTGCTATATTTACTCAAAATTCACAACAAAAATACACACAATGCATATACAATTTGTAATTAACAGTAGATTACGGCCAGGCTGATATCACTCTATCACTATTCCCCTTCACGTACGATAACAAACATAGGGTTTAAAATTAGAGCTGTGGAAAATATCTGCAAAATTTCATGCTGTGGAGTTGAAGAGAATGTTAACAGTTATTTGGCCCATATTCATTCAGCGATGCTGTTGTCGCCATAGTTTTGAGTCTAAAAATTATTTTCCTCAAGAGGTTATGGTTCAATTATTCTTAGTCCAGGTCCTTAGACCAGCTTTCAACCAGAAAAATGACTGCAAGAAGTTCCATACATACTTTTAATCTGCTCTCCCTCTCTCTCTCTTCCTTCAGTCTCTCTCTCAGCTTACTGTAAGGTTCTCCTCTTTTTGCCTCATGCTTATTTTGAACACTTGCATAAACTCCATGATGTATTTTCCATGACTTCAGCCTAACATGAGGGCAGGCAGGAAGATGGGAAATATCCTCCTACAAACCTTGGGAAAATGGATCACAATGATAGACAGCTATAATTTCTTGCATTATTTACTGTAGAGAGGAAAAACGGTCTAAAATTAATTCTATGTGGAAGGAGAGGAAAACTTCGATCCACCGTAACCTTTATTGCATTGCATGCAGAGACTCTCTGGCTCTGAGATATGTCCTAGAAGCTTCACACAGCAAATCAAACGACACCCACACAGTGTTGGGGGTGTTTAGTAACATACTAAAAGTAGCAATGCTAATGTAGTGAACTATGTTTTCATTATGTGTGACAGTAGCTCAGTTGTTTTTAAATCAGTGTAGCTTTGCTCCTTTTTCCAGTGCAGTTTTATGAAATGCTACATCGTTGGTTTTAATGTCATATTGTATTGAACACACAGCTTTATAGTCAAGTGGACTGCCGCAAATGCACACTCCTGTCCTCCCTCTCATGAAGTGTTCCTTTCAGTGAATCTTTTTTTTCTATTCATCGATTCCTTTAAATTAATTATTTTGGTAGCACTTTATTTTACAGCCCTGTTCCGCATGTACATACTATGTACTTTATTATAGCAATTACAATAACTTGGTAATAACTAGGTAACCCTGAACCTACCCCTAAACCTAACCTAAACCCATGTAGTTACCTTATATTACCAGTGAGTACATGTACTGTAAAATAAAGTGTAACCATTGTTTTTAAAATAGAGATTCACTATTTTTTTTTCTTCAGTTTTTCAACATTTTCTAGTATTATTTAGTGCAAATATATTCAAGTTCATTCATTTGAGAGAGCTGTTTAAAAATCTCCACTGATTTTGTGAACTACTATTATAGCATAATATTTTGCTGCTCATCACTGTTTTCTACTCTGTTTACTACTCAATTATTACTTCCCCCCACTTTTTTGCAAAGCAATAGTTGTTTAAATATGAGTTATCAGGTTCACCACGTGGCAATATAATAATTTATAATTATGAAATTATCAATACTTTCACATAGTATTGAGCAAAATCCAATGGTAGATCTACAATATTAGCCTAATATCAGTTCAGACAAAGGCTTATCTCTGTGTTAGTTAGTGGGTGACTTAAAACAAGCTACCAAACAATACTCACTAACATATCGGGCTCATGGAAAAATACATTGGTTATCATCATTTTTTTGTCATTGCTAATTTATTAATAACTCAGCATCGTCAGTATAAAAGAGAAAACATAAAATATAAAATAGCATTAACAGCCTACTTACTGGAGTTCCACGACTATTGAAGAACTTTGTACTCTTCCACCGGACATGTGTGTCGGTGAGGTGCGTGATGGTGAGGCGGGGGGGGCTCATAAAGTTTTTTAAACTTAAACATTTAAACATAAACATTTTTTTGCCCCGTTTGCGTATGTATTATTTTACCACTTACACAATTTTTTTAACTATATATCATTATATTATTTTCAATACACTAAATATTTCAATTATATTTTTAGAGGGGGGCAACAACCTGACCCAAAACCAATGCCAAACCCCCCCCCGTGATTTAATCGTGATTAAAGTTTCTGTTTACATAATATATGTGTGTATACTAATTATTATGTATAGTTGAATACACACACATACATTTATATATTGAAGAAATATTTGCATGTATATACTGTATATATTTATATCATTTAAATTATATATAATTATGAATATTTTATAGAAATGTACATTTTTTCTTAAATATATACATGCATGTGTGCATATTTATATTTACATAATTATTACACATTACACACACAACATACAATAAATATATACAAAGAAAGAAACGAGTCTAGGGATTTGTGCTACCTTTGTAAATGTGTGTAAGTGACAAACTTGAAAATATGTAATTCTTAAAAAGGGTAGTCTAATTACTTAGGCCTACTGTAAGTAGCTTGTAGTTTTGTACGATTTTGAAATAGCTTCACGCACAGCAGCAGATCTTCCACTTCAAATTCTGTTAATTTAGTTGACTCCCATTACATAATATAATGGCTCACCCTTTTTTCCACATCACTCTTTTAACTTCAAAACCTGAAAACCATCCTGCAATGAGGCTTATTAGGGAAACAACGTGGTATGATTGAAGCCTACCGTGGTGCACATACCTTTACCATCCTCTCATCAGCATTCTGATGACAGATTGTGTTTTCATGCTCATTCGCTCAGCGGCTGTCAGGCTTCCTGCCCGATATTCTTTTAACGCATTTCTCGGAGGGGTGGGGGAAGATGTGTGACTTTAATTATCATCTCTCGTTATTGTCACTGTCGCCATCCTCGTCGCAGACCTTGCCAGTTTGTTGTGGAGGAGCACAGAATGCATTTAAGTAGTCCGAAATAATACCCTCTCAAGTGTATCCAGGAATAGGTCTTGTTTTCTGAAGTGCTGTTATTTCCATTGCGCTTCCTCTATGTCTCTCCTGATCTGTTCTAGGCCAGTTTTGTCCATGGACAGCATCAACTCAGCAGTAAGGATTCAAGAGGGAAATGGATTTTTCCAGACAAATTTCCCTTTTAACTGCACAAGCTGCTTACCTTCGTTTGGGATGCAAAGTTTTCTCAAGTTTTCTATTGTGTCCTTTAGTAAAATTAAGTACCATGATATGAAGGGAAATACTGCAGTATATGGCTTGGCAATATATCAAAATATTCATAATATATTTGCAATCATTTATTAATGAGATTATTAAGTTTAACTGCTCATTGGGCTATTCAACAGGATTTTATGGATTATTTGATTACTATAAATAATCCATTAAATGCATCTTTTATTTAAAAAGGAAATATTTTGCAATGTTATAAATATATTTACTATCATTTTGAACAATTTAATGCATCCTTGATGAATGAATGTATTCATTTCTTTAAAAAAGTCAAAAATTGCTAATTTAATATATAATTTTTTATGGATTATGGACAATTTTTGTGATGAACATTGCATGAATGAACTAGATTTTTATTGTGCTTTAAAAAATGTTTGTTAAAATTCATAGTTCAAATAATGGTCCCTTGTATTAAAACTGAAATCACATTTTCAAAGTATTTTCAAAGCAAATAGAGTGTATGTAGTCCTTGAGAATATTATTTAAACGTCCATGGGTCTATAAATGGTATCCAACAATAGTGAACACTGACATAAATCATTTTCCTGATGTCAGCCAGAACAATTTGAGCCTTTCCCCCTCACAAAAAATAATAATCTGTCAAAAATAATCACATTTGTAAATTCCTATTAGAAGGCAGTGCAGCAGCTTCTCTGCAGTATCCCTTAGGCCGAAAAAAAGAAATTACTTCTGACTAAATCCAACGTCTGACTGTTGTCAGGCTGTGATGTATGTGACAGGGGACTTTTTAATGCAGCAAGTTGTTAAGGAACTTTTCCATATTTTCCACCCAGGAATGACAACATTCCATCAGAAGCAGTGACAGAATGGAGATGGAATTATATTTTCCACTGGTTAATGGATGGAAGACATTAGTGGCAGGCTTGGTTGAAATGTATGCTGGCTTTTCATCCATCATCTTCTTATTCCATTCTAGTTTTGAAAGGTTTTTCCTTACAAAGAAAATGTTCACCCTTTACCCTAATAAATCGACTTTGCTGTTCATGAGCTTTCTCCTACCACCTGTTCCCTCAATGTAGTTAACGTCTATGCTTCATTTAATTATTGTTTTGCCCATGTATCTTTTCCAAATGCTTTGGTTTAGTTCCACTGTCAGGCCTGGATTTGTTAGCGAGAAATAACAATATTGTGCTTTTCTTAAGCCATTGAACCGATTGGGGTGAACGTGGTAGACAAAAAGAAGAAGATTAGGAATGTAACCTGATTTTGAAATAAGCCATCTGTCCACCTGTTTCTGGCATATCTGAAGATGTACATCATGTGATTCAGAAAAACATGATTTTTGAACAAATAATCACTGCACCCATGCCTACATCTCAAAGAATACAGATCAGGAGTTCAGTATTTACAAAATGACAGCGGTCCGATTACAAAATCCATTGGGACTCCACATGTTAAATCAGGTATAAGGTCATGACACTTTTGCACATCACAGAAATGTTAAACTGCCTGGAAATGACAACATTTCCTGAGTCATACATGTTTCTGTAGCCTTTATGCCAGGAGTAATCACATGAAGATTGTCACAGCTGATTCATGCTATACTAGAGTGCGTACGAGACACTGGATTGTATGTAAAGCGTGGCCTTTTATCTTAACACAACAAACTTCGGTCACTGCTCAGTTCCCATTTTAGCTGTTAGGATACAAGTAGGAAAGATTATGATTATACAAGATAAAGAAATATTATGTCACAGGAAATTGAGCACATTAAGACGCCAGTAAATAAACAAGTAACTAGACATATCCTTAATGATTCAGTATCTCAAATATTGACTGGATTGGACACCCACACCGTTTTCCTTCTTAGCAAGATCCCCACGGTTATGGAAAACCTCGAAATATCAGAACTTGCTTACTTTTTTAAGTGTAAATATGTGTTAAAATTAAGTTAAATGTAGCATAATTTCTTTAAAATGTCTTAAAAGGGAGCCTATTATGCCCTTTTTTCAAAAAAGTCTTGATGTTGTATGGGATCTACTAGAAATTCATGGTTGAATGATTAAAAAAAAACATAGAATTTTTCACATATTTTACATTATTGCAGCACTTCTCTTCCAAGACTGTCTGTAACACTCTGTTTAGACTCAGCCTCAAACTTCACACCCTCGGACCGTTGACGCATGAACGTCTGATGCATATGGCACACTTATCTGGAAACACTCCAGGAGTTTCGAAGTCGTCATCTGGTTGGTTGAATTCTACAGGATGTCCACGAGACGTTTTCTAGTTTGCGCATAATGTTCTTGAATGAATAATTTATAGATGCACGCCGGACTGTTATTGCAGGGACATCGACTTTACATTTCCACGCCCCTAAACATGACACGGAACAAAACGAACTGTGATTGGTTGCGTTAAATGTCAGTCAAACGTCTTCTTGGGCGGCATTTGACCAATGAAAGCTGCAATAGAGTCCAGAGCTTCGACCCTCACAGTCTGAAGGTCTGGCTAATGCTTTTGACTAGCCGACAGGTTTTGCGAAATTGCAGACAAATCACAATCACACAGTGTGAATTATCAAAGACACGATCAGAGAGAATCGCAGATGAGTCGCCGACGCCCGTGAGATATTTGGCATGCTAAATATCTGGACCTGTCGGCGTTTCAAACTCCTGCTGTGTGAAGCGTGTTCTGACTGAAAATGACATTGGCGATGACCGATAGCCAATGAGAGAGCAAGATAGAGGGCAGCGGGAAGTTTGGGGAGGAGTTATAGACCAGAATATCAGTATTTTAATAGATATATTTACAATTCAATCAGACAGAAACAAAGCACAAACATTTGCTTGACCAGTCGCAATATTTACCTCCAACTCTTTTTGCAGAACACAATCATTGCTCCCTGTGTCTCCCCAACCATTTCCTCTGCCATAATCTGTTTTCTTTTTCTCCCTTTCGCTGCAAATCGGTGCACAGACAATTTGGATCGCAAACTTTCTACTGTCTATATTTTTAAATACTATTCCAGTCTCGCGCGAGAATTCACGTGTGATCTCACGTTGTTTCCTTGTCGCATGTGTTTGATTGTGAAACGTAGTTTACGGACAGGACAAAGTGGTCGGCGATTCTTCCTCTTGTACAGTCATGCAATGTGAAACCCCCTGTCACCGATCCACTGGCAGTGTGAACACAGCAGCTACTGAATGCTACCACAGATAGTCATGCAGTGTGAGAAGAACAGTGATCTGAAAAGTTTTAAAATCGTGCAGTCTGAACTCGGCATTAGCGAGACTACGCTACGTTCCAGTCTCTTAGAAAAGCTCAATGTGCTCTGATTGGTCGGCCGGACCAGTGTGTTGTGATTGGTCAACCGCTTCAAGTGTGTTTTGAAATTGTCACGCCTCTTACCATAACAAACAACTAACCCAACTCAACCAGGACTCGCCCCTTTATTTGTGTTTTCCTTTGCTGGGAATGATTTAATTTAGGAATATTTGACACGTACATTCCCGGAAGAAAACTAGAATTTAGGGAGTTCAGAAACAAGTATAGCCTTTTGGAGTGTAACACACTTCGGAGTGGACTTTGTGCTTTGTAACTTTGCAGATCGTTTTCAGCAAAATTAAACACTAAAGAAAATTGAAAATATAAAAACGCATTATAGGACCTCTTTAAAACGTCACCAAATGGAAATGTTTTGGAAATTTCTATAGTGAATATCCTTTTTTTTTTTTAGATCTGCTCAGCTCATAAATATGTCATTGGTTGGATATTGCTTTTTGTAAATGCTTGAGAGTAAAACATGGCAACAGCCAATGAGAAACACTGATCTGCCTACTGAGACAGTTTAATTGGAGGTATTTGTGCACTAATCATTTAAATCTATTAATTCTCAAGGCTGCAACTTGAAATTCTTATTCAGTAATCATGAATGACTGAAAAATGTGTTGATCAAAACGTCTGGAAGCCCTGGTTTGTGAAGTTCCTACAAAGTAGTTTAAATGTGTAAGTTGCAAGAGAGATCTAGATGCATTGGTGTTGTGTTTATGCTATTTAACCAAATAATTTGTCTTGTCCAAAGGATTTGTGCAGGTGTGTAGTTCATCAAAACTGAGGTCCATTTTCACAGTCTGATCAGTTGATTACAGCCGAACAGAGCATGACATTTCGTCTGATTACTCTTTTCCTGCTGTCTTTTTGTCCCCAAGCAAGCACAAGCAGAAGTTCTTTCTGAAGCACACTAGACATTTCACAGCTGTCAAGTGCACTGTATAAACCTGCTCAAAAATATCTGCCTGGAGAACATTATAGTCACCAAAGCTTGTGATTTCTTTCTTTCTTTCTACACTGACAGATCGGATATAAAAGGGTTTGACAAAAGTATGTGGCAGATTTGGGGAGCTGCCTGTTCGAATTTATATTTGAGTACTTTTGTGCCAAGTTTGATGTTGCAAGTGGACTTCTTGAAATGTTGATGTTTTTTCAAGTTGTACTCAGTGCTTTTTTTAACTGTTTTACTTTGTAATTGTGGCAGTCATATTTTTATTTTAGTTTATTATATTTGTATTGCATTTTTTATTTATTGGTTGATATAGATTTTCATTTGGATTACCTATCGTAATTTAATGCTCACTTAAAGTTATTGAAAATCTTTAAAACTCAATTTAATAACCCATATAATCTTTAGCAAATATCTTTTTTTTTTCTTACTGTCCATTATAATGTTGTGCTGCACTTGTACTGTAGCATTTCAAATGATTGTTTTTAGTGTTTTATTTGTAATAATTTATGCACAATTTTTTAGCATCATAACATGACATCCCTATAGAAACACATCAGATTGGCATATTCATTAAAGGGTTCATGAACTGCATTATTTTATTATTTTATAATGTTTCCCGGGGTGCACTTATAATGTTAGTATGATTTTTTACATCAAAAATGTATGTTAATCCAAATCCAAAATATATTCTCTGGGCTTGGTTTCAATAAAAGCTGTTTTTGGACTAACGAGGAAATTTTCAGTTCTGAAATGTACAGGATATTCTTATAGTATGTTGACCTCTTATATGTCAAAAGCTCAAGAAACATTAGATTTCTTAATTCATGTTGAGTTTGTCAATCTAATCGGATTTTAATTCAATGCATAAACAACTCAAGTTTCACCTTGTATGGTGAAAGACGCCGTATACTAATCTTGAGAGAATCTCTGCTGGGATTTTGCTCCGGTGGAGGTCCTATTTGGGCCTGCAGTGCTTCCCAGGGCAAATAGTTCTGTTGCCAAGGGAAGCTGACCCAAACTCAGCTGCTCCCATAGGCCCGATTCTCCTTCTGTAGTTGCCCCGGGAGGAAGAACAGACAGGCGATGTCAGAAAATGATCTATTTCTGTTGCTTTGATGAACAAGAGGGGAGTAAATGAAATAAAACTGACATTTAAGGTCATATTTGAATGTTAGTGGATGAGTTGTGTTTTCTATATAGCTAATACTGCTGATTGTTGTCCAGTATTTTATATACCATACTTTTATTGGGATAAGTGAGCTGAATATCAAGGGTGTACATTCTAGCATGTTTGTTTTTGGGTGTGTATGGCTTGTTTCAGGTGTTGTAGGCCAGGTGTTTACAAACTTTATGATGCCAAGGACCCCCAAATATGATGAATCTTTTATGAGGGACCCCCATCCTAAATTCCATCTATTTTTATGAAAAAAACATTTAAACTGTTAGATAAATTGTGACGTTCTAAACACAAAATATTGTTTCTAAACTTAATAAATTGGCTATACTTAATGTTGGATGTATAAACCCGAAGAACATTTTTCAACTAAACATTTTTTGTATAAGCAACTTTCACAGTAAATGTATGTAAGCAGCGTCCGTAAGAATTCCGCCTTACAACCCCAGTGAGCAAGATAAAGGGGGCTCACTAGATAGATACAAAGCAAACATATAGTATAATTCTGGAAAGTAGCCTATGTATATGGCAAGAAAGGAGAGAAACATTTAGATATGAAACAGAATATTCGGTAGACTTTATCCATTTCTGCTTTGTCTTTTTATTCTCTGAAATTTCCTGGGGACCTTCTGAAGGGGGTCTCCGGACCCCAGTTTGAAAACCACTGTTGTAGGCTTATCTTGTGTCGCAAAGAACACTCTAATCTCTAATCTCAATCTTTAGTGGTGTGTCACTCAATTACAGGACAGCTGATCAGCTAGCCTTGAGCACAATGTGTGTCATGAAAGCGCAGATGATTTGATCTTCTCTCACTCCACAGCTTACAGGGTTTATATCAGTGTTATTTATAATATTTTTTATATACAATTATAGTATTTATTAATCCTTTAAATTGTATATTTTCAGTTTTCATTTTATTTTTTGTTTTGTGCGTTTGTCATTTATTCATTGTTTTTATATTTCCATTTAGCTTCATATTTATTTCAGTTTTAGTCAGTTTAGTATTTTATTTTAAACTTATTTCAATTAGTTTCCAAGTCATCTATTTATTTATTTTTCAACTAAAACAAATGTTTAATAGATTTAGTTTTAATTAACAGTAACAACACTGGTGTGTGTTCCCTGGGAGATAATATGAGTAATATGAAGATTAATAATGTATTCCGTGTAATATATTACATGAAGTCCCTTAGAAAGCATCTGCCAAGATTCATCCTGCTTCTGTAAATCTGTGTGGTCCATTTATGGATGTATCCAGTGTTGCTATGCCTCTTTTATTCCTTTCTCATCTTTCACCCCGTCTCGTGTCTTTCACAGTGCTGTAGATCTGGACCGGTGTCTGACAAGCAGCCTTCACGCTTGTGTAATCCCGTCCACTAACTTCTGGGTTATAAAACGCCTGATCATTTTTCAGTCAGCTCTTTCTGCCTGTGAATGAAGGCTGATCAGATGGCATTATTTTATAATCACTGACAGGAAAAGAGAGGGAGAGAGCTAGAAACTTCAAGGCAGCCAGAAAAATTGATCCCATCCCATTACAGCTCTTGGAAGGGAAAGTAACAGTCTGTTCCTGGCTATGGTAACAATACACAGCAGGAGTCCCGTGTAGGTCTGGCTTTACCCATCACACCGGTTCAAAAGCCTTGCTAAAAGCCATGGGTCTTCGTAGCATGGCTTGTCATGGACTGGGGAAAAACAGCTAATGAATATTCCAGCGCACAGTCAACATCTGAGAGTCAAGAGCCAGGGGCTTTGTGACTTGAAAAGCACTGGCGCTGATGAGATTTTTGAGTGGAGAAAGCCTTAATGGCATTAAATTGGGTTTAAATGGGTCAGTCTCAAACCAGATAAGAGAAGGGGCAGTAAAAGTAGTCGTAGTTGATCATTTTAGCTCTATATGCTTTCTTCTTTGAGGAAGCTTTTTTGTGTCCTTACGTCATACACTCTAAAAAAAAAAGGTTCTATATGGCACCAAAAATGGTTCTTCGTCGTAATCATAGGGGAACCACTTTTGGTGCTATATAGCACCATATTTGAACATGTTCTGTATATGGTAGCGGTGCTATATAGCACCATAGTTAGCGGTGCTATATAGCACCTTAGTCAAAGAACCGGTGAAGAACCTCTGAAGAACCACTGAAGAACCACTGAAGCACCAGTGGTATATAGCATATAAAAAGGTTCCCCTATGATTACGAGCCAAGAACCATTTTTGGTGCCATATAGAACCTTTTTTTTTTAGAGTGTACATATAGATGCGTGAAGCACACAAATTTACTCAAATAGATTTTCCAACAGTGTTGTTAGATTCTATTTTTATATTTTCTTTTTCATTTCAGTTACATTTTTACTATTTTTAATGTTCAAGGCTTAGACTAACCTTTAATTAATTGCGATATATTGACTTTATGCACTAAAAGAAACCTTTGCATGAATGAATATGCATTGTTTGAGGAAACTGGTGGGAAATTCTCAGCTGGGCTCTGAGACAACATGACAGTTTCTCTGTGGAGGTGTAAATATTTCATGTTAATCTAAAACTATCTAGAGAGAATTAAAGTATTAAGAAGACTCTTGATATCAGGTAATATCTCATTATAAGCCAATATTTCATCAGGCATCAATATAAATTATCAAAATAAAAACAGCGTACATTCAGAGGTTGTTATGCATTATAGAGTGGCAAGAAAAAGTATGTGAACCGCTTGCAGATTATGAAAATGTGAATAATTTTAACTAAATAAAAGAGATCATGTTATTTTTTTTTAGTGCTGTGCTGAATAAGATATTTTACATATAAAATGTTTACATATAGTCCACGAGACAAAAAAATAGCTGAATTTATTCAAATAACCCCGTTCAAAAGTTTATGAACCATTAATTCTCAATACTTTGTGTCGTTCCCTGGATGATCCACGGCTGTTTTTTGTTTTGTTTTGTGATGGTTGTTCATGAGTCCCATGTTTGTCCTGAGCAGTTAAACTGCCCAATGTTCTTCATAAAAATCCTCCCGGTCCTGCACATTCTTCAGGTTTCCTGCATCTTTTGCATCTTTTTCATAAGATATTTTACAAAACAAATTTGAACTCTCTCCAGCAGGGACTGTATGATTTTGAGATCCATCTTTTCACACTGAGGACAGTTGAGGGACTCAAACACAACTACTAAAAGGTTGAAACATTCACTGATGCTCCAGAAGGAAACACGATGCATTAAGAGCTTGGGGTGAAAACTTTTGAGCAGGATGTAGATGTCCAAATGTTTCTTATTTCGATTATAAAAATCATTTAGTACTGCCCTTCAGAAGCAACAGAAGATACTTGCATGTTTCCCAGAAGACAAATTGAGTACAATTTACCTTGATCTTCAAATTCAATAAGTATATATATTCAATATATATGCTTCAGCTGACATACTGATAGGAATAAATATAATTGGCTTCCTGCATGCAGATTCATCACTTCCATCTGATGGATTTACTGCACTGACACAGGTCAAATGTATGCATTCTGTGTCATGTATATGCATGTTGTAAGGATCTGTTTATGTGTCTGTCTGAAGATCTATTTACCAATTTGTGGCGGTACCAAATAACATCAGGCACCATTTATAACCTGCAAAAATTAGTCTTTGGCTTTTGCAAGCTGGTGTCATAGTGATTTTCAAATGGCGCTCTGTGCTTCAGGTTAGTTCTGTCCTTGCCCTCCTGGTTTAAAACCAGCTGGCATCTCTTTTACTCAAGCTTGAATTATTAACACAGACACACACACAGTTGCTTAAGCAAATTCACGTGGTCTGCAGTTAACCCTATATATTCATTGGTCATAATAAGCATTCACATGTATTGCAGACTAGCGAAGGTCATTGTTGATTAAAGCAGCAGCTACAGCCAAAGGCCTTTATTTTGACTTTAGCATTTAAAGCCATATCTGTTGCTCACATCGTATAATGTATGCCTCCGAACTAATATGAGTCAAAAACACATAGCAGCTCAATTAAAAACAAGAAGTTAACAGCCTAAGCAGCTACAAATATAAGCTTTTTAAGGAACATTTAGTTAATTTTGTCATTTATTCACCCGCATGTTGTTCCAACTGTGTATGACTTTCTTTCTTCTGTGGAAAACAAAAGGATACATTTTGCAGAATGTTAGAGCTGCAGTCTTCCTTACAATGAAAGTGGACGGGGACCAGGGGCTGTCAAGCTCCAAAAATTACAAAAAGCGTCATTAAAGTAGTGGGTAACACTGTATCTTTGTTACATGTAACATGTACTTACTATAGTAATAGCAAATAATTTGTATGTGGTTCATTAATATTACTCAGTCAGCAGGGGCGTCGCACCCGTGGGGGATGTGGGTGTTTTAACACCCACACTTTTCCCAGTGAGAGGGTTCAACACCCACACTTTTTCTGCAGTTTTCCCGCAGTTTTGCACAAACGCTTTATATATTATAATATTAAACCGTTCGGTACGGCATTCACGGTTCAATATGCGCTTGTGAATTGGGTTGTTTTTTTTGTTTTGTTTTTGCAGTGTGCCTGTGAGTCTACGCGCTGATATGAGATAATATCCAATCACTACACAGTGCTAGACACGCTTGCAATGCCAGTAAGGGCTGGTGTCAGAGAGTTATACTCACGGAACACTATAGTTATTCACAATCACGAAAGTTCATTATTTGCATGCGTTTTAAAGCCTTGCCGGTTATTTGCGTGCTAGCGCACTAAACTTGATTACTGGACTAAGTAGTCTTACTGTGCTAAAACTGTCAAATACACACAAGGTTAACATAAACGCAGTCGGTGAAAGTAAATTTGCGTGTGTCTGTATATTAAATGCCCATCTTAAATTGACAGCAGCGCAGCCTATAGTGAACATGCTGTCCTTAAAGGGACAGTTCACCTCTAAAATTATGTTATTATTTACTCACTTTAATGTTGTTCCAAACCTGTATTCATTAAAGTTAAGTTTAAGTAAGGTTTTACAAGTCTTTTAAGTAAAAGAAAAATTAGCATTTTTTTTCTCCTTAACCTCTTTCTGTCCCCGTCACGTAAGAATAAAATAGCAAAAAACTGATGTGACTAGCCATCAGAACCCAACCGAACACCGTGGTTAAAAAAAACAGAGGTATGTATAATAAATATATTATATATCTTGTATGTTATACCTTTTGTACCCTTCTGTCATTGTATTCATCGTTTTTATTGTTAACAAACAAACCACATCCATCCCCCACACTTTTGAAAAGCTTGCTACGCCTCTGTCAGTCAGTACTTAACTGTATAATTACTGCAACAAGGACACCTTAAAGGAGTCATGAACTGATTTTTTTAAAATGTTATAATGTTTTCTGAGGTTCAATTATAATTACATCAAAAACATCATAATTTAGAAGTAATATGCTATTTTCTATCCTGTCTCTGACTCTCTTTCAAACGCTCCATTTTGATAGTCGCATCCAAGACTATGTTATGATTGGGATTAGTGGTGCAACGGATCACAAAACTCACGGTTCGGATCGAACTACGGATCATGAGTCACGGATCGGATCATTTTTCGGATCAGAATAAAAGGGGGAGGAGACTATTTTTATTTGCTTTCCATTTATTACATGAAAACTTTTGGTGTTAACATAACCTATATGGTTTATAGGTTAACAAGAAACTTTTGGTGTTAACAAAAATAAAATAAATATATAACCATCTGAATAAATCAAATTTGACTAAAAACAACCTGAGACGTGAAAATGGGCCTGAGCTTCTTCTTCTTTTTTTTTTTTTAAAGAGATTATGATGTCAACATTCTCAGGGAGAGAGTAGACCTCTCACAGTGACTTGTCAGCATTGCAATTCTCTTTGTAGGCCTATACACTATTTTATAGATATCATGTTTAAACGCACTACACTTAAACAACGTTTTATTGAATTCATTACTTTGTATTTATATAGCCTAATACCTACTTTAGATGTATATATTACGTTGCTCATGCAAATTGCAAAACAGACAATAGACTATGTTAAAATAACAAACATTTTAAATTAACTTACACTTTTCTTTCGTTTTTAAATCTTTTTACAAGAAATCCTGCAGGTCATAAAGAACTTTTTGCACCTCCAAGAAAGGACAGGTGCTCTCCATTATTTCTCCTTGTTTACTTAAAGGCCGTTTTCCTTGCTTTACTCGAGGCAAAAAGCATTGTGTTGACTTTAAAACCAAGTAGACGTTACATTATGCATCTGTGGTGGAATTACTAGATTTGTGCATCGATACATGTTTGTTTTAAAGCGGATGCGCTGTCACTTTAATTCAGCGCCAGCACATCAAAAAATAGACTCTGTGCGTAAACGATCGCAGCACAGCTGTATGGCCACGCGCTCCTGGAGCGCACCTGACGGACCGAAGCCGCGTGCAGTGAAAGCTGTAGCCTATCCGTTAACAAGGGTACGGAAAAAATATGCACCGCATACGCACGGCAAACGGAGTATCTGTGAAACGGGGGTCAGCAGGTGCCATATGCTCGATGTATGCGCCACTTTCATACGGCTTTCTCGTGCCACAGTGCCTACATACTGTTACAGTTTTGTCCACACCCTTCTTCCGTCATCATTATATTTTACGGGGAAGCCAAAATGCTCCCATACATGCGATTTGAATCATGCGGGAGGCTTTTCAAGTTCTTCTACTTCTCCGCTAGCCACTGCTGACTGATTAACATGCCCTATTCACGTGAACACATGTGTTTCTCTGAAACTCCGCATCGAGTTTAAAGGAACGAGATCACTTAAAAAGCAATATTGGCAGAAAAACTGTCTTTTAGTCTGCGATCGCTAAACAATTCAGATTAATCCACAAGTTTAAAAAAAATGCACAATAAATCCGCGGGTCACGTGCGTGCCGAACCGTGGGTCGTGATCCGTACGGATCACGGATCAACTGCGATCCGTTACACCCCTAATTGGGACAGTGGAATTGTCTTGAAAACTTGTGATGTTGAAAAATATCTAAACATTTATGCAATTAACACATGCTTTATAAGTCTTCTGTCAAACTAATTTTGGATTGAGAAATCTCCCTTGAGCTTTTGATATATAAAAGGTCATGGTAATATAAGAATATCCTGTATATCCTGTCAGAGCTGAAAACTTCCTTGTTAGTCAAAGAAAAGCTTTTATAGACACCAGGCCCAGCAAACGATCAATTTCAGAATGTGCCACACCTTGACGTCATCGTGTGGTGAAACACCGCCTCAACAGAAAAACGCCTGATTCTGTAGAAAAACGCCTGGTTCTGAAAAACGCCTGATCCCCGCCCACTGTCTCGTGCCACTAACATGAAATAGGCCTACATAGAGCTAAACCGGATCGAACTTCTAATCAATAAACATACAACATAAGCTTCATTCGGATTCCAATATTATGAATTCATGGATGAACTTTACTTTTAATGAATATCCAGCTCACGTGGGGAAGACATTGCATGTCTGTTCCTTCATTTAACCACGGATTCATTTGTAAACAAGAGACTGGATTTGCAGACAGGATGAGATTACATGAATGAATGAATGAATGAATGAATGAAGCAAAACACTAATGTGAGTTTTTTTTATATGTATTGCATTGTTACAGATCGTATTGATTATGTGTACGTGTCTAACTTAGCACACTGTCAAAGGCTGAAGAATCCTTTATTTGTGGTGGTGTTGGTTCATTGCGATTCGGGATCAGACTCGGACATGTATGGACCAGGGCTTTCAAAGCCTACATACCAGGGATATGGGTTTTAAGACGGGCTACCAATATCTTAAATAGTGAAATAACATTATTTTCTTGATGTGCGTAATTCGCTCTCTTGACTTGATATTTGAAGGGCGTTGCACGTGTGTGTGTGTGTACGACTCGCGGTTATATCTACCGCAAAACATGACAGGAAGTTTTGAGTTCTGAAACTTGCAGGATATTTTTATAGTACAATGACCACTTGTGTTAAAAGATCAAGAAAAATTTCTCAATTCATGACCACTTTAAAGTAAAGTGTAACCATTCCAATTCTTCTGAAGCCATATTATAATGTAATGTGATATACATTTTAGTCTATATTCACTGAAAATCTTGCCTTGAAAGTCTCGCTTGGGAAAAGAGTAGCTTAGACATTTTGAAATAAATGAGTGTTATTTTAGTATTATTTATAAACTATTAAAGTGTTTATTTAGAATTTTAGAATTAGCTTTTATTTTTATATTTTCAGTTTTCATTTTAAAGTTTTAGTAATTTTGTTGTTTTTGTCATCTTTATTATTTTTTTATTTTATTTTTATTTCTCATTTTTATTGTATTTCAGTTTTAGTACTATTTTTTTAGTTGCCTAACTAAAATTTCTAATTTTTGTAAGTTATATTTTGTTTGAT
Organism: Romanogobio albipinnatus; assembly: GCA_023566225.1. Taxonomy (NCBI): domain Eukaryota; kingdom Metazoa; phylum Chordata; class Actinopteri; order Cypriniformes; family Gobionidae; genus Romanogobio; species Romanogobio albipinnatus. Next base: position 12,942,454 of record CM042254.1, read on the forward strand.
TTCAACTTTCCTTTCCTATTATTAAACCTGACATTTTTATTATCTGCTTGTTTAGTCAAGAATCATTGTTTGGTGTTGTGTGCAAAATGACTGAGCTGGGAATAAGAATAAATTGTGTGTAAGGGAAAAATCCACCACTCTTCACATTAGTTTACTCTCCATATTTGGTAAGCATTGCTGCTGTAGATGAAGCGCCTCTGGATATCATCAAACATGGGAATGGTGTGTTGTGGATTGGCCCATAAAATTAATTGATAGACTGCGTGTGTTGTTTTCTGTACTGGCAGAAGGTGAATGGGGGGTGGGTGAGAAAAAGGATACAATTTTTGGTAAATTATTCCTTTAAAAACATGTTTATCCATCTCTACATCTTATTTTAAACATAAGTATCATTTTGTGTGAACAGCCCCTGAGAGAAAAAAAGTGTTTGGGCTTAGTAAATTATGTAAACAGACTGTCTGGCAATGTTGCACAGGCCTTCCCATTTAACAAGCCGTAACACAACACAGTGCAGCATGTCTGGGGCTGGGCCCTGTAAACCCTAAGTGTGCAGGGAGCTTACATAAACCTATAGTAAGTACGCAGACAATGGCACTGCACTTTTCCATCCGCAGGCCTTTGTCTCTCTTTGTCCTGTTTGTTCTTGTCACAGTTTATCTATCTATGGTCTGAGTCATTACAAACGGTCCGTCATAAAAAGACAGGTGGACATGGGAGGGGAAAAGAGCATACTACTTTCTCTTTACAGAGTCAAAATTATAATTATGTGCCTAAATATTCTACAATGTGTTCTTGATTTTGGTTTCAAGCATAAGGTTGTTTCACTGAACGAGTGCCATTTGTGTTCATCACTTTCAATATCTGTAAACAATGACTTGGCTAATGCTATCTTGATGTGTAAAATGTAGATATTTTTTTCTTGTAACTAATTTATTTTCAGTTTTTCTGAAAGATTTTCTAAGACATCCATACCAACACAATTATAGCTGCATAATTTATCTAATTGGCTTTATAATATGCATAAAAAGAAAACATAAAAATAAAAAAAAACAATAACGCGAGTATTTGCTTTATAGGCTAAACCTGAGAAAATGGCATCATCTGTAAAAAAGAGTACAAATTTTAAGTTTGAAGCCTCACCAACAGAATTAAAAGCCTATATTAACAAAGATTGCATCATTAGTTCAATGGCCCTGGGATTAAATTTTGCAGTTTCAATGGGACATTTTTGTCCTTAAGTTCCTGATTGGAGCTATTTTGTGTTACTAGTGTAAAATAGATTTATTGGGGGTGAAATAGTAAAATTCCAGTAAAAATACACACCTATGTCAAAATGTATGTAGTTGGCATTAACACAGGCAAAATGATAATAAAACAAATAAACTGAAAAAGACAAAAAATGTCCATAAAGTCACACACGGGTTAAAAAGCCATCATATACCATCATATTTTCCACTTTTAAAGTTATTACCAAATTCATAACTGTCACAATTCACCAGTGTGAGTGCCCCGTGATCACCAACAGAGGGCACTCCAACCCGGACTGTCATTCTGTCAAAGACTACATTACCCATAATCCTTTGCCCGGACTCATCATCACTCATTGTTTGCACCTGTGTCTCATTACGGCCTATATAAACCATGTTCACTCTGTCATTCACCGCAAAGTCTTGTTTGTTGTAAACTGCATTTCTGAGCATTTTCCCTGGTTTCATGTCTCTGGTTTTGGATTTCTTGCCTGTTCTGTGGATTACCCATTTGCCTGTCTCTCCTGCCTTGTTTGCCTGTTTGGACTGCTTGCCTGTGTATGACCTGTTGCCTGTTTGATGACTACGAGTGTGGATTACCCTTTAAATAAAGCTGCATGTGGATCCTAAACCTTCTGTCTCAGAGCAGTACGTTACAATGACCTATAGGCTAATAATTAAAAACTTGTGTCATAATGACATCAACTCCCTTTCACAAATGCCCCTAAAGGGACATGGTAATGGAAAATATATGAGATTGAAGGAAAAAATATATTTCAATGCTTTTGCGTTCCCCGAAAAACTGCATTCACTCGCAACATTTTTGGAGTTTTTCGGGAAGCGCAAAACATTTGCGAGAGAATGCAAAAGCATCAACGTGTTTTTCCACCTTTAGGGGCTCCATACAAACTAAACTCTTCAAGGACAAGTTAAAGTGTCCCTATTATATTTATTCTGGTTTGTCATTAAGGTGATATTTTAAAATTTCAACTTTGATACTGATTTTGTACAGTAAACATTTGATCATTAAAATGTGAATGTTTTTAGAAACATCATGCAGCTTTAAGGCACTTTGTATAAAGTACTATGACCTTGAGCACAAGGCTTGTAATGTCTAATTAAAGTGTTAATTATGTTATACCAACCGTGTTACCTTTCTGAATGCATAATTAAATGTAGATAGATAGATACTTTAGATAGAATGTATTAATATTTCACATTATTTGACTGGTACAATGTTTATAATCTTGATGTTCTTAAAAAATCACTGTATCACGCCGAAAAAGGCACCTGTTTCATATCACCCACTACTCAGTCTCATTCAATGTGTTGTTCCCTAGCAGAAGTGTGCTGGTGGCAGAACAATTCAAGATTTTGTGACAAGCAGAGCTTAGATGCCAACAGACAGGAGGAAGGGTTTATTTTGAGCACATGCCTGGATGAAGGTAGAGAGTATTTCAAGGGATGTGTTTTAGCTTTCTGTGTGTTCTGTCCTAGTCTCAGACTCAGAAGACACACCCACCAGCTGCCCACACGCTGTTCGCTGATCATCTGATCATCTGATCAAATAGCAAGTGATGGCTGAAAACTGCAGTTGCGATCGGATTGGCTGATTGTTTTTGTGTGTGTTTTGCTTTTAAAATATAACATAAATATGTCCACCCATCCCAATCTAATGGGAAAAGATAACTATTTGACAAGATGGCGATTTAGCTGATTGAGCTGTCTGCAAAATGGCTGTTGCGATCTTTGATTGATTTTAAAGTGCCCCTATGCCGTTTTAAAGGCAACTGATTTTGTTTTGGAGGTCTCCTACAACAGGTTCACATGCATAAAAGGTAAAAAAAAACTTTAATTTTGAAGGCTTCCTAAAGCTCAGCGATTTTACACATCGTAAAGACAGTACACTCAAAAAAAAAAAGGTTCTATATGGCACCAAAAAGGATTCTTCGTCGGAATCATAGAGGAACCACTTTTGGTTCCCATATCTTAACATGTTCTGTATATGGTAGCAGTGCTATATAGCACCATAGTTAGCGGTGCTATATAGCACCTTAGTCAAAGAACCGGTGAAGAACCAAAATTGGTCCTATATAGCACTTAAAAAGGTTCCCCTATGATTACGAGCCAGTTTTTGGTGCCATATAGAACCTTTTTTTTTAGAGTGTAGCGATGACATCGATTTTACCATCAATCCGATTGCGAGTCCGATGATGAAGCATCGGAAGAACTAGTTATTCAACCCGAACATCCATCTCAAGGACAATTTGAGCAGGACATTTCTCAATGATACAATAATCAGTTTGAGGTACATTATGATATGCTGTAACTGTAATTCCTCCCCATCAGCATTAACAAGTGTATGTTCATCAACAAAGCAAAGTGTATATTTTTTATTTATTCATATATTCATAGTTGATTCTTTCTTTATCGTGAACTTTCAACTTTACAACTTTGCAGAACGTTTACATTCACAGACATCTATTTTGCATGAAAGGGAATATTCAAAAAAACCTTAATAGGGGCGCTTTAAACCATTTCTGTGCAAATCAAAGTGTTTTGCTTGTGAAATCGATCATACATATGTCCATACAACCCAATCTCACTGGAAAACGTAACTATTTTTTGAGGTGACGATTTCGTATGAATTTGTATGATTTTTAGAAAAAACTAAGCATGAAGGTCCTTCCCTATAACCTTATCCCTAAACCAAACCACCACTGGGGCATAAAACACACAACTGAGATTGTATGAATTCATATCAATTAGCCACCAATTCACCAAAACCTAAAATAGTTATGAATTGCCATGAAATTGTGCCGGTCCATCATACAAACCTTTCCTATCTTAGTGGGTTGTTCTTGGGCTAACATTGTTGACTTGTGTAGAGGTTAAGAGCTGAATTTTGTGTAGTGGTTTGTTAAAATGACTTGTGTAATGGTCTTAGTAAATTGATACTATTTTTAAAGAAGTAAAGACAAAGGGAGATGGAGGAGAGAGTCTGTTGTTGTATTATTCACAAAACCAGACAGAAGCACTTAAAGGGCTTTTAGGCCAATATATTCCAGTAAACACAGCTGTGATTGCAGATCATTTTTCAAATGATTTTCATTGCCCCTGACTTTCTCACATTATATGATGATGTATATGCTGCTCTGTTTGAGTGTGAGCATGTAAAGCACTCAATGGATAGATAATAAACATGCACAGCATGTGCAGATAAGCAATTCATTCAGACTGACCACAATATGCCACGGATTTTTCCATTTCCTTCAGGGAATGAATTCTATTTTTTTCCTAATAGCTTTAGGTCACCCTAAATTGAAAAATCTCTCTCTTTTTTTTTTTTTTTTTTTTAAATTCATTTTCATTGTATGGAAGATAACATTGTGTATATCCTGCATAGCAGCTCCTGTTGTGTTCAACAAAAGTAAGAATTAATAATGTTGACAATTTTATTTTTTGAGTGAACTTTTCCTTCGATTTTCATGTTGCTTACAAACAATAGACCTTGTCCATATTCTTTCATTCTGCTTTTCTTTGCTATCGGTTATTTCTCCAGCATGCTTCTAATCAATTCTTCAGCTCTTTTCCTTGTGCCTCTCTCATGTCTGCAAACTTGTGCTCTTTTTCTTTCTCTCTTTCTCTTTCAGCAAAACTATTCAGATCAATATAATCGATGATGAGGAGTATGAAAAGAATAAGAACTTCTTCCTGGAGATTGGAGAGCCACAAATGGTGGAAATGAGTGAGAGAAAAGGTGGGATGTCATCTTCCCCTGGTCCCACTTCCCTGTAACAGCCCCGGTGTGCTGCCATCTTCAGGGCTGAACAGGAAGTGTTTAAATATAAAGCCAGCAGAGCAAAAAGTCACTGTTATTTCGCTCATAGTCCACCCGCAAGCTCTCCAGTCCTAATGCACACCATCTTGTCATTAAATCAGAGGTCTTCAACCCTGCTTCTGCCTGGAGAACAACAGCCCTGCAAAGTTTATTTCCAACCTGCTCCAGCTTGTGATTTTCAAGCGAACCTGAAGAGCTTGGTTAGTTAGTTCAGGTGTGTTTGATTAGGGTTGGAGCTAAACTCTGCTGGACAAACTTCTCTGAATGGCCTCGTGGACTCATTCTTGAGTTCTGAAGAAGAGGACGCATAATTTCTCCATTGCATTCTGTAGCGAAATTAGTAGATGAATCAAATAGGAATGGAGAGTCTTCAGGGATTTGATTGGCCTTAACTTTTTGTTTAGAGGCCTAAAAGTGAACACACAAGCACACTTCATACCTCAAATGTGATTTTGTGTTCCCCCCACAGGAAGACCATAAAGGTTAAAATTCTTGACCATGAGGAGTATGACAAGCATGCAAACTTCTTCATAGAGCTGCAGGAACCAGAATGGAGGAGGAGGGGATGGACAGGTGAAAGATAGCTGAGAAACAAGACTTTTTCTTTTTCTGCAGCTGCGTTTTATTCTGGCTTCTGTCTTTCACTTCCTCCGCTCCTCCTTCAAAGCTGATCCTCTACTTTCGTTCTACTGTTGCAGTAATGCAGTTTTCCTCCCCTTACTTCTCAATTTCAGTGGATATATCCTTCATATTCCCTCCTGGCCAAAGGTTAAGAGCTCTCTCAGAGAAAAGGCGTAATTGGCTCTGACTAGAGCTTTAATGTGAGGATTCAGTCCAGGACCCTTTAGGCCAGGATGAGACAAGGACAATTGAAACCATAATGACCTGCAGATACATGGGATTTCTGCCAAATTCCAGAGCCTGTGTGATTTCATGGTCTCTGTAACAGAACGATATTGATTCAGCAAAATGATGTTAGATTCTTCTTGACATCATACTCATTTTTTCAAATTGCGTATTGTTAATGTCACTTTGTTTTAGGGCTGTCAATTGAACTAAACATATAATATAATGAATTACATGTGATTCTCAATAATTAATCTAATTAAACATTAATGATCCCCCAAATGAAGATAATTTAAGGTATTATGTATTTGTGACAGACAAAAAAATGATAAAAGGCATTAGGAATCAATATATTTTTGTTTTATCTCCATCCATTCATCCCAATCCAATCAGTTGTCAATCAGAGTTTGTCAATCTGTTGAAGTGGTACTTTAAAACACTACATTAGTACTTTATGAATTGCTGTATTTGTAGGAAATGTCCTTAATATGACATTTATGAACAGGTCAGGAGATGTTTATTGCATTATTATTATTATTATTATTAGTCAATCACACTAAATTAATGTTAGATTTCTTAAAAATAAATTAATACTTTTTGTTCAGCAAGGACTTAAATCGATCAAAATTGGCAGTTTATACCTTACATTATTACAATAACATTATTAGGATTTCTATTTCAAATAAATGCTGTTCTTTTGAATGTTTTATTCATCAAAGAATCCTAAAAAAAAAAAATCTTCCAAAAAAGACACTGAAGACTGAAGTTAGTTTTATCATCACAGGAATAAATCACATTTTTAAATATATTAAAATAGATAAACAAGTAAATGCAGCCTTGGTGAGACTTCTTTACAAAAACATTTTAAAAATCTTTCTTTTCAATGGTAGTGTATAGATTATAATGGATGAATTCAATATGCCCAAAATTCAAGAAGTCCCCCATTTATCAATGTTTGATGATTTCCATCGGCTTTCGTTGAAATTACAGTCAGATTTCAGAGACGATCTCTAGGCCCAGTCCCACCTGGAGTGACCAAAATTTAGCAACACAAAATTGCACACTATCCCTGTCTGTGTTACTGTGTTGGTTCATTCATAATCATTTTGTTCTTTCTTTATCTCCATTTTTTTCTTTTCTTTTTTGTCCTGTCTCTCTTTCATTTGTCTGCCAGCTATGTTGCTGCATGAATGTGGTAAGCTGTCTCTTTTTTCCCTGCTCTTTATATCTGTAAATCACTTTAAAAATGTTCATCTCATGATCATGCAAATGTTTATGCATAAGCTCTTTGTTCAAATTTAGACAGTTTTTCACTATCCATGCTGCAAAGTCCAGCATCATTTTCCATGCTGGTTGCTCTTCCATGCCAATGCTGGTTAATGCTGTTTTGTAGTTGGTCAAGCAAAATTGTAGCATATGCTGGTCTTTACAGCAAGGACATATATTTGGACTAATTTCTCATTGTCTCTGTATTTATCACTTCTGTTCACCAAAATAAAGCTTATTTATGCATTCAATTATTTATGCATTCTGGCCATTTACCAAAATTTCCTATCCTTACTAAAACCAGACCATTAAAACATGAAATGAACAAAGAGTGAGTTTATTTTTGCTATGTTTTTAGGTGGATTCGTGAAGACAGGTATGGTAAATATATCTCTGGAAATACTTAGCTAACTCTTACCAGCTACTTTAGCTAACTTGCATCACTAACCATGCGAATGAATTCGCAGTCATAGATTTAATCTTTTCTATGATAATCTTTTCTTTGATAGATAAGCAGCTTTATGGTAAGAGATTAAATTTTACTTTTCACCAAGCTGAGAGCTAAATATAACATTGGGTGTGTTTGGTAACTGGTTTGCTTGACATTGAGCTAGAGCCTTTGTTTGTCACACTGCTTAAACTAGTAGTTTAGCGTGTACTGTTCGCTTGATAGGCTCATTTGCTTAAATAGCACCAGAGACAGATACTAAGTGTCTAATTTGCTTTGCTTTCTTTCCTGTTGAGTAACCTTTACAACAGAAAAAGCTCACATTACCAGTCTAGTAGACTATATAAACTCCAGTAGACTAGATTTGACTTTTTCCATCATGGCTGTGTCTGAAAATAATGACTATAATGCTTATTTCTCAGTAGAAATTGGGCCAAAAAAATATTGAATTGCCCAAAATATATTGTAAATAAATGTGTGTGTGTGTGTGTGTGTGTATACACACACATTTATTATGAATTATTTCATATTTTCAATCAAATTTATATTTTACAACTGCTTATTTCTCTGTACAAACTGAATTATAAGTGGGCAAATCCAAATTTAAAATATTATTATATTAAATTTTATACAAGTAAATAATAACATTTAAAAAGTAATTAATAAATAAATATAATATAATATATAAATTATTAGTAATTTCATTTGATAAATAATAATTACTAATTCACTTTGGTAACCACTCCATCAGACATTTTTATTTTTATAACCAATTGCCAAATTATTTCTTTATAAATAAGTTTTCAAACACAGTCCATGTCTTGGTTTCTCGTTATTTTTAGGGTCCCTTTAAAAGGTTAGTTCACCCAAAAATTACTCACCCTAGTGCCGTTCCACACCTGTAAGACATTCGTTCATCTTCGGAACACAAATGAAGATATTTGTGTTGAAATCCGATGACTCAGTGAGGCCTGCATAGTCAGCAATGACATGTCCTCTCTCAAGATCCATTAATGTACTAAAAACATAATTAAATCAGTTAATGTGTGGTTCTTTATTAATATTATAAAGAGACAGGAATATCAGAGCGTTACTAATCTGCGTATCTAATCATGATTTGGAGCGTTATGAATCTGTATATCTAATCATGATTCGGAGCGTTATGAATCAGCATATCTAATCATGATTCAGGGCGTTATGAATCAGCGTATCTAATCATGATTCGGGGCGTTATGAATCAGCGTATCTAATCATGATTCTGGGCGTTATGAATCAGCATATCTAATCATGATTCGGGGCGTTATGAATCAGCGTATCTAATCATGATTCGGAGCGTTATGAATCAGCGTATTGAATCATGATTCTGGGCGTTATGAATCAGCGTATCTAATCATGATTCGGAGCGTTATGAATCAGCGTATCTAATCATGATTCGGAGCGTTATGAATCAGCGTATCTAATCATGATTCGGGGCGTTATGAATCAGCGTATCTAATCATGATTCGGGGCATTATGAATCAGCGTATCGAATCATGATTCGGAGCGTTATGAATCAGCATATCTAATCATGATTCAGGGCGTTATGAATCAGCATATCTAATCATGATTCGGGGCATTATGAATCAGCGTATTGAATCATGATTCTGGGCGTTATGAATCAGCGTATCTAATCATGATTCAGGGCGTTATGAATCAGCGTATCTAATCATGATTCGGAGCGTTATGAATCAGCGTATCTAATCATGATTCGGAGCGTTATGAATCAGCGTATTGAATCATGATTCTGGGCGTTATGAATCAGCGTATCGAATCATGATTCAGGGCGTTATGAATCAGCGTATCTAATCATGATTCGGAGCGTTATGAATCAGCGTATCTAATCATGATTCGGGGCATTATGAATCAGCGTATCGAATCATGATTCGGAGCGTTATGAATCAGCATATCTAATCATGATTCGGGGCGTTATGAATCAGCGTATCTAATCATGATTCGGAGCGTTATGAATCTGCGTATCTAATCATGATTCGGAGCGTTATGAATCTGCGTATCTAATCATGATTCTGAGCGTTATGAATAGCGAATCGAATCAGCGCTTCGGAGCGTCAAAGTCACGTGATTTCAGCAGTTTGGCTGTTTGACACGCGATCCGAATCATGATTTAACAATCTGATTCATAACGCTCCGAAGCTTCATGCATGAAGCAATGTTTTGAAATCGGCCCTCACTATATAAGTAGTTATTTCGTTTTTTTTGGCGAAAAAATAAATATTAAATAAAAATATTATTGTAATTTTATAATATTAATATTGAACCACTGTACTCACATGAACTGATTTAAATATGTTTCTAGTTCATTAATGGATCTTGAATCAGAATCAGAATGAGCTTTATTGCCAGGTGTGCTTACACACACAAGGAATTTGTTTTGGTTACAGAAGCTTCCAGTACACAATGTAAATTGACAAGACAAGAGACAAGTAACATAAAAATAAATTTGTAAGTTAAACACACAATGGTGGAAATGCAATGTGACAGAAGCGCTTCGGATGGAATAGAATATGTACAGATGTTTTGTAAATATAGGTACTACATATAAGTTATAAGGTGCTATATGTGAAATGTCTGAGGTAAAGTATTGCACACATTTATTGCACAGTAGGGTGTATAATATGTATATACGGGTGCTATAGGATCTACAGGTGTTTTAAATATACAAATTTACACATTTTTAAGGTGCTATATACACAGAGTCTGACGGAAGTTGTTTATTGCACACATTTATTGCTCAAGGTGAACATTTAACTGTTCATGAGGTAGATGGCCTGAGGAAAGAAGCTTTTTCTATGTCTGGATGTTTTTGTTCTCGGTGCTCTGTAGCGCCGACCAGACGGTAACAGTTCAAACATAGAGTGTCCTGGGTGTGAGGGGTCCAGAGTGATTTTGCGTGCCCTTTTACTCACTCTGGATGAGTACAGTTCTAGAAGTGTGGGAAGAGTAGTGCAAGTGATTCGCTCAGCAGTCCGGACTATTCGCTGTAGTCTTCGGAGGTCAGTTTTGGAGGCTGAGCCAAACCAGACGGTGATGGAAGTGCAGAGGATGGATTCTATGACAGCGGAGTAGAACTGTACGAGCAGCTCCTGTGGCAGGTTGAACTTCCTCAGCTGTCGGAGGAAGTAAAGTCTCTGCTGGGCTTTTTTCACAATAGAGAGGAAATGTCATTGCTGGCTATGCAGGCCTCACTGAGGCATTTGATTTCAACAAAAATATCTTAATTCTTAAGATGAACGAAGGTCTTATGGGTGTGGAACGGCATGAGGCTGAGTAATAAATGACATTATTTTCATTTTTGGGTGAACTAACCCTTTAACACATTCTATTGACAATAAGTAACGTTGCACCTACATGACTACTAACTTAGTGTGTTAGTAGAATATTAGTAGGCTGAGTGTTACCTATGTCTCTAATAAAAACTAAACATGTTTACTTAATTTTGTCAAACTAACCTGTATAGTCAATTGAAACATTATCACAGTCTTATTTTCAAGTTGTGTGCACAGCACTAATTTATAAAGTTAGGATGTTTTGCTGTCGCAGTGTTCTGAACCTGCTGGAATTGTTTTACTTGTGAAATGCCACGTTTGCTGCATGCCAAAAAGTTTAACAAAAGACATTGTGTGATGGGCAACCACATTGGCATTATTCCCAAAGGCAAATGGGCTGGTTCCTGACAAGAATGCATTGCTAGTCTGCTTTAAGCTGAGGTGTTTGCTTTTGTAACAGTCTTGTCAAACTCACTCAACTGTGACAGCACGCATTGATTCATCAAACACCATTATTGCACTTTGAATATTGTGTTTAAGGAGTGTCTGTTACTGGAAAATTTCATCACAGAGAGAACAGTGCATCCTAAACTTAGCATATGTGAGTAAGAAGAATTAAATGAATGCCATTCAGACGAGGTGTGGTTGATTTTACATATATTACGTATAAGTTGACGTCATGTTGATGTGTCATGACATGTTATACTCCACCTAAAAGAGTTTTAAACCACGGCTCTCTAATAATTATTATATAATAATAGCATTCATTATCTTAATAATTGTAGCCTTCATGGCCCATTTAACCTTTTTTGACCTTTTATGACATTAATTAATTAGGAAATTGCACTTTTTAAAACATTTTTTAAATAATTTTATATTATTTTATATAGTTATTAATATAATAATTAAATAGGCCTATAATTTATTAAACCCTGTTTAGGACATTGCATTGAGGTCCCGTGACTGATTATGTTAGGGTTGTGCCGATGGACGACATCATTAGTCCTTGTGCCTTTCTGCAGATAGACTATAGCATATTCACACAGGTGATCAGGGACCCTGGGCATCTTTCCCCTGGTGTTAGTTAGTCAGTAGAAAGGTCCTAAGTTTTTGGAAATGTGACTTTAATTGTCTACCGCCTGTAAGCTGTTAGGGCCCTATTTTAAAGATCTGAGCGCATAGTCTGAAGCACATGTCGCAGGTGTACTTAGGGCGTGTCCGAATCCACTTTTGCTCGTTTAATGACGGAAAAACGGTTGGCGCGCCAGGGGTATGATCCAAAAGGTTTGTACATCGTCTCTTAATGAGTCATGGATGTGTTTTGAACGCATCTTCAGAGGGGAATATTTTATTTTTAATATTTAAAAATGTTTGTGTTCTGCTGCGCGTCCCTGCGTGTGTAATAAGCAGAGTGTATGTGCGTTGTGCACCCGCATATAGGCGCATATTACTAACGCGCCCTTTAAATAACACAAAAACTACTGCGCTATCCATAGTTTTCAGTCACGTGACTGTCGCGGAGCCTTGGACGGCAAAACCGCCATAGAACTCCATAGAACGGCAGCGAAAGCCTGTCAAATTTCCATCTTAAAACGAAAATATGTGAACAAGATGCACGTTTTAGGCTCTTATGATCCATATACAGCACCTGCTGCAGTATTTCAATCACTGAAAACGGGGGGACGTTTTTAAAACGCTTAACGTGAAAAACACTATAGGGTGAGTTGCACCAATAAGGATTAAATTAAGCAAAGTTTAAAGGATTTGTTGCTATGGGTTTTATTTTAAATCGAGTCGTTGCACCACTTCATTTTAAACAGATTAATTACGCAGTAAAACCGTTATAGAGCTGATCAAGCCGCAGACGGAGGTGAACTGAAGACAGGCTAAAGAATCCTTAATGCAACCCACCCTTAAAGTGCTGTAATGTACTAAAACAGTGATATTAAAAGATCAAATTCAGTTTACACCTTTCTGATGATGCATACTATATACAGGCGAGTAGATGAGGCAAGAATATCAACGCAACGTGTTTTCTTTATAATGGGTTTCGATGGGGAAAACACCTAACGAGAAACCTTGTGTTGCACTAATATTCTGTGTTGACACCAGGCCCAGCAAACGATCGATCTCAGAATGTGCGGATCTCTTACGTAATAGGACCTAGACATCACCGCTACAGATAAATATGCTTCTGTAGCCCCGCCCACCGACTTGTGAGCTAAGGTTCGTCCCTGCATAAGCTTCCGAGTGTGTGTGTCCGCGTGAGTGAGTGAGTGTGTGTGTGTGTGTGTGTGTGTGTGTGTGTGTGTGTGTGTGTGTCTGCGCGAGTGAGTGAGTGAGTGTGTGTCCGCCCGTGCGAATGAGTGTGTGTGTGTGTCTGCGTGAGTGAGTGAGTGAGTGAGTGAGTGAGTGAGTGAAAGAGTGTGTGTGTGTGTGTGTGTGTGTGTGAGTGTGTGTGTGTCCGCGCAAGTGAGTGAGTGAGTGTGTGTGTGTGTGTCTGTGTGTTTGTGTCCGAGCGAGTGTGTGTGTGTGTGTGTGTGTGTGTGTGTGTGTGTGTGTGTGTGTGTGTGTGTGTGTGTGTGTGTGTGTGTGTGTGTGTGTGTGTTTGTTTGATATTTTGCAAGTCCTTTGAGCATTTCCCCTAGACGATTCCTGGGACAGACGGTAGCTGAAGCTCATTAAATATGCAAATCTTATCCAATCCTAGCCGTGGGCGTTTACTTCCAAGTGTTCAGTGCGGCACGCCCATCAAATCCGAGTGTTTCTCAGAGAGACTCAAAACCAAGGCAGAAAATAGCCTATTACTTATTCATTATGATGTTTTTGATTGTAAAATCCACACAAACGTCATAAGTTGACCTCAGACAACAGTATAACATTTTTTAAAAAGCTAGTTCATGACCCCTTTAAACAACGTGGCGCTGGACGTAAAAATGATAACTGCGTCGGGCTGAAACTAGCATAAACACTTACATCACGCCTGGCGTCGCATTGCGCTGGGTGTATGATAGGGCCCTTTGTGTCTTAAGGACTGTTCCTCTGATACATGTGCAATAATTGTTTATGGTTCATTAAACAAGCATGAAAAACATTGTTTAAACCATTTCCAATACAGATATACACTCACCTAAAGGATTATTAGGAACACCTGTTAAATTTCTCATTAATGCAATTATCTAATCAACCAAGAAAATCCTGGTCCTGGTCAAGACAATCTCCTGAACTCCAAACTGAATGTCAGAATGGGAAAGAAAGGTGATTTAAGCAATTTTGAGCGTGGCATGGTTGTTGGTGCCAGACGGGCCGGTCTGAGTATTTCACAATCTGCTCAGTTACTGGGATTTTCACGCACAACCATTTCTAGGGTTTACAAAGAATGGTGTGAAAAGGGAAAAACATCCAGTATGCGGCAGTCCTGTGGGCGAAAATGCCTTGTTGATGCTAGAGGTCAGAGGAGAATGGGCCGACTGATTCAACTTGATAGAAGAGCAACTTTGACTGAAATAACCACTCGTTACAACCGAGGTATGCAGCAAAGCATTTGTGAAGCCACAACATGCACAACCTTGAGGCGGATGGGCTACAACAGCAGAAGACCCCACCGGATACCACTCATCTCCACTACAAATAGGAAAAAGAGGCTACAATTTGCACGAGCTCACCAAAATTGGACAGTTGAAGACTGGAAAAATGTTGCCTGGTCTGATGAGTCTCGATTTCTGTTGAGACATTCAGATGGTAGAGTCAGAATTTGGCGTAAACAGAATGAGAACATGGATCCATCATGCCTTGTTACCACTGTGCAGGCTGGTGGTGGTGGTGTAATGGTGTGGGGGATGTTTTCTTGGAACACTTTAGGCCCACTAGTGCCAATTGGGCATCGTTTAAATGCCACGGCCTACCTGAGCATTGTTTCTGACCATGTCCATCCCTTTATGACCACCATGTACCCATCCTCTGATTGCTACTTCCAGCAGGATAATGCACCATGTCACAAAGCTCGAATCATTTCAAATTGGTTTCTTGAACATGACAATGAGTTCACTGTACTAAAATGGCCCCCACAGTCACCAGATCTCAACCCAATAGAGCATCTTTGGGATGTGGTGGAACGGGAGCTTCGTGCCCTGGATGTGCATCCCACAAATCTCCATCAACTGCAAGATGCTATCCTATCAATATGGGCCAACATTTCTAAAGAATGCTTTCAGCACCTTGTTGAATCAATGCCACGTAGAATTAAGGCAGTTCTGAAGGCGAAAGGGGGTCAAACACAGAATTAGTATGGTGTTCCTAATAATCCTTTAGGTGAGTGTATAAAGCTTATTTGGATTTTACATAATTATCTTTAAAATACAGGACGTTTATTTTTCTCTTTTTTTGCTGAGTTTATATACCATGTACATTATAATAATCTGTCAAAGAGGCTGCTCTGTTCTCTCACGTGATAATTGAAATTTTCATAATCTGTTTTATAAAGCTTTATTTAGTTGTGCACCATTTTAGATAAAGCTCCGTAAATCTGTTAGCATCTGTGCTAACACTGTTCAGTCAATGTGCTTGGGCTCATCAGGCAGGGATGTGTACCGGAAAGTACAGGGTAGAGACAAGCCAATCCCCTCCACCATTATCAGCATCACAGGTATCCATTTCCTCTCCTGTTCATCCATTTCTCTTCCTTTTAATCCATTCTTCTTTGTGTCACTATGAATGTGTGATCTCACATTGCGTGTGAATGTTTGAGCCAAAATCCTGGTTGATAAAGCAATTGCGAGGATGAAAACAGTTCAACTGTTTAATTTCCTCTTTAGTGTTCACTAACGTGCAAGAGCTATAGTGTTTACTTTACAGGTTTGGAATAAGGCGATTAATGCTAAATGCATGCATTTAATCACATGATAAGTACTTTGAATCAATGCAATACACTGATTGACTTGTAAGTTGTCTTTATGTGTTATCTTAAAGGGATAGGGCCAGAAATGAAAATTCTTTTATCATTTACTCATCATGTCGTTCCAAACACATATAGCTATTCAAAACAGTTTAGATATGTTTAGAACATAAGATATTTATAATGAAACCTGAGATGTTTCTGTCCCTCCTATAAAATAAAGGCATTAGGGTTCATAAAGGCGTTGTAAAATGAATGATGATGAACATTTTTTTTTTTCATCCCAGCCATCCACTTTCCTGTAAAGCAGAAAGTCGGACATTCTGCCCAAAATATTCTCCTTCTGGGTTTCACAGAGGAAAGAAAATAATTGTGGGTTGGAGCAACATGGGAGTGACAACATTTTATATTTTGCGTTTCTTTAAATATCCCTTATCAGTCCATCCAAAAGGCCTACACCTTCAAACATTTTTTTCAAGTCCAGATTGACAGCATTGCATTCTCACGCTTCAACACAAACATAGCATAGCTCACATTGCAGATGTTACAACTTTATTGAAACCCTGCAAATGATGTAATCGTAATCGGCATCTTTGTTCACTGTAAATGTGTGGATTTATAAGGAGTGTACACGTGAGCAAGCCAATTAACATATGAATTTATGCATGAAAGACTCACCATCTTGTTTTGTTCCTTTCCATCAAATTTCCTGTACCTCTTTTTTCTCTGTCTATCTCTCTCAGAGGACGGGGAAGAGGATACCCTGACTAAAAAAGAAAAGGACGAGAGGCGTATTGCTGAGATGGGTCGCCCGACATTGGGTGAACATGTTAAAATTGAAGTAATCATCGAGGAGTCCTATGAGTTTAAGGTACATTTTCACCCATCAATGTTCAGACACTCACACAGATACACGCATTTACTATAAGGTCAAGTGATGACATTTTAAGCACGAATGAGGGTTTACAAACCCTTCAAATTGAATAAGAGGATGACAGAGCATCTGGACATGAGCGATGGTATCCTGCCCTGCTGAAGTAGCCCCAGCTGGAGACAATTCAACCTTTAATTGCTCCTCAGATACAGCAGACATGGGCAGAGCTATTACCGCAACCTTTCTGAGTGCCTGTCACGTTATACATGTTAACAGTGTCCATTTTCCATCTCTAATTCACCTCTCCAGTTCACTCCGGTGTGCGTCAGAGGGTTTATTCATTTTTATCCTCTCCGTGAGATTAATTTACTTTGACTCAAGCGAAATGATTTCCTTGTATCCTGAAGATTTGATTGAACTGCACAAAATTATGTTCTGCCGGTGTGATACTGAGTATAACCTTCATAATTGAATGGCGATGCTGCCCTGACAAATCAGTTTTGCAGTGCTGTAATGGATAAGATTTTGTGTTCAGGCTGACAGGTTTATCGCTGGCTGCACTACAGGAAAACCTTTATTGGAAATCTTTTTCCTAATCTAAGAAATCTACTGAATTATCGACTGAGTTTTTTTTTTACTAGATAAGAGGGTTTTTTTTTTTTTTGAATGTCGTTTAACCCTCATCCTATCCTCGCATCCTGTCCCTTGTGGGTCAAAATGACCCAAATCCCTAGAATTATACTTTCTTTTGTCCTTATATCATTTCATTTTGATAATATTTTTTCTATATTTTAATATTATTAATAATATATTATTTTAATATTTATATATTTTTAATACATTTTTGGAGAGATTTTTTATTATTTTTATTTTGTATACCTTAAAATGACTAGATTTGATCCATAAATAATATACTTTAAGTTCATTCTTCACATTTTTTTTAACTTGATGGGCTCTATCATGTACCCGGTGCAATGTGGTGCCAGGCACGACGCAAGTGTTTTTTCTAGTTTCAGCCTGACGCAGTTATCATTTTCACGTCCTGCGCCATGTTTAAATAGCAAATGCATTTGTGTGCCCATGGGCGTGCTGCTCTGAAAACAAGGTGTGTTCAGGCGTATTGTTGGCACGTTGCTGTTTTGAGGCAACTGAAACTTGCTGCGCCATTGACCAACAGAAACCTGGTCTATAGGTGGGTGCACAACCTGAGTACACTCTGCTTATTACACACAAACATTTTTAAATATGAAAAATTAAAGGATTCAAATGTAAAAGATTTTTATTGTGTACATAAATATAAAAATGCCTACATGTTATATGCTAAGGGAGCATTTCGCACCCAAATACCACCAACATGTTAGCTTCAACACGCGAGGGAACCGTGTTTTAGACCACTGTTACTCCCCCTTCAAGGATGGATACAAATCACTCCCACGCCCACCATTCGGCAAATCAGATCACGCGTCAATCCTCCTTTTGCCCGCTTATAGGCAGAGACTCAAACAGGAAGCACCCGCCCTCAGAACCATCCAGTGCTGGTCGGATCAATCAGATTCTATGCTACAGGACTGTTTTGATCACGCGGACTGGGAGATGTTCCGGTCGGCCTCTGATGACGACATCGAGGTCTACGCTGATAGCGTAACGTGTTTCATCAGGAAGTGCGTAGATGACGTTGTTCCGACCAAAACAATTCGGCTGTACCCTAACCAGAAGCCGTGGCTAAACGGGGATGTTCGCGCGGCACTCAATGCGCGAACCTTCACCTTTAACTCCGGTAATGCGGAGGAGCATAAACAAGCAAGTTATGCCCTCCGGAAAACCATCAGAGCAGCAAAACGCCAGTACAGGGACAAGATTGAAGGACAGTTCAACACCACCGACTCCAGAAGCATGTGGAGGGGAATTAACACCATCACGGACTATAAAGGGAACACAAACTCCACCGTGAACACCGCTGCCTCTCTCCCGGACGAGCTCAACACCTTCTATGCTCGCTTTGAGGGAACCAACACCGCCCTCGCGGAGAGAGAGCTCGCGGCTGAAGATACAGAGGTTAGTGCACTCTTCGTATCTGTAGAGGATGTAACCCGATCCTTCCGGCGGGTGAACGTCCGTAAAGCTGCGGGTCCAGACGGCATTCCCGGCCGTGTGATCAGAGCGTGCGCGCACCAACTGGCTGGAGTTTTCACGGACATTTTTAACCTGTCCCTCTCCCTGTCTGTGGTCCCCACATGCTTCAAAACGTCCACCATTGTGCCTGTACCTAAGCAGTCAAAAACCACCTGCTTAAACGACTGGCGTCCTGTTGCTCTGACCCCCATCATCAGCAAATGCTTTGAAAGAATAGTCAGAAACCACATCTGCTCTGTTCTCCCCCCCTCACTGGACCCACTGCAGTTTGCATACCGCACAAACCGCTCCACGGATGATGCCATTTCATCCACTATACACACTGCTCTCTCCCACCTGGAAAAGAGGAACACGTATGTGAGAATGCTGTTTGTGGACTACAGCTCAGCATTCAACACCATTGTGCCCTCCATACTTGACATTAAACTCCGGGCTCTAGGCTTAAACAGCCTGTTATGCAGCTGGATCCTGGACTTCCTGTCAAACAGACGCCAGGTGGTCAGAATGGGCAGTAACATCTCCTCATCACTGACTCTCAACACTGGAGCCCCTCAGGGTTGTGTTCTCAGCCCACTCCTGTACTCCCTGTACACACATGACTGTGTGGCTACCCACAGCTCCAACACCATCATCAAGTTTGCTGACGATACGACGGTGGTAGGTCTTATCACCGACAATGATGAAACGGCCTACAGAGAGGAGGTGCACACTCTGACACGGTGGTGTCAGGAGCACAACCTCTCCCTCAACGTCAGCAAGACCAAGGAGCTGGTGGTCGACTTCAGGAGGAATGAGAGTGAACACCACCCCATCACCATCGATGGAGCACCGGTGGAGAGAGTCAGCAGCTTCAAGTTCCTCGGTGTCCACATCACAGAGGAACTCTCATGGTCCGTCCACTCCGAGGCCGTTGTGAAGAAGGCTCATCAGCGCCTTTTCTTCCTGCGACGGCTGAGGAGGTTTGGAATGAACCGCCACATCCTCACACGCTTCTACAGCAGCACCATCGAGAGCCTGCTGACTGGCTGCATCACCACCTGGTACGGCAACAGTACCGCCCGCAGCCGCAAAGCCCTGCAAAGGGTAGTGCGCACGGCCAGCTGCATCATCGGAGGTGAGCTTCCCTCCCTCCAGGACATTTACGCCAGGCGGTGTGTGAAGAGAGCTCAGAGGATCATCAGAGACTCTAGCCACCCGAACCATGGGCTGCTCTCACTGCTGCCATCAGGCAGACGGTACCGCAGCATCAGAACACGCACCAGCCGACTTCAGAACAGCTTCTTCCCACAAGCAATCAGACTACTTAACTCCTGATCCATCAGGATCATAACACACACTGGACAGAATATCACTCAGCACAACCCACTGTAGATACACACACATTATATACACATTTATGTATCATTTATTATTTATCATTTATCATATAGCACCTATTGTACATAATTGGATCTCTACTGTGAATAATAATGTATACTGTACATTGTATATTATTATTATTATTATAGCTTAATGTATACTGTTTAATGTATGTTTAGTGTATATTGTTTAAAGTATATGTATATTGTAAGTATGTGTATATTGTTTAGAGCTGTGAGAACTACACTCACATTGTGTAAATTATTTATTGTTTATTGTAGAGTTTACTGTGCTGTGAGTAATTGTGGGCGCATCAGATGTGTAATCTGATGCTGCTTTAAATGTTGTACATGTCATGTCGTGACTGCTATGTTGCTCGGAACTGCACCAAGAATTTCACCTACTGTTGCACTTGTGTATATAGCTGTGTGACAATAAAGTGATTTGATTTGATTTGATTTTGGTGGAATCTGGCTTGTCCCATAGATGGTCTGCTCGCACGCTTTAAACTGAAGCGCCCAAGCGCAACTGGCTTTTAAAGGGAATGGGAGACGAGACTCTTTTATTGCACGTTATGGCCAAAACACACCCGCCGTTACTCATTAAAGGGTTGATGAATTGAGAAATCAACTTTCCCTTGAGCCTTTGGTATATAAAAGTGAATGGTGATATAAGAATATTGTGTAAGTTTCAGAGCTGAAAACATCCTTGTTAATCAAAGAAAAGCTTTTATTAACACCAGGCCCAGAAAATGAGAGATCTCAAAATATGTCGACCACTGACGTAATAGGATGCAGAAGCACCGCCTCAAGCCGGCCCACCGACTCGTGGAGCTAAACGGATCGCGCTACCGAGCAGCTCACGTGCATAAGACATTGCGCGTTTGTTTCGCTTAATCGATTGTAAACAAAATACATGTCGAGACTGGATTTGCTGACATATTGAGATTAAAACACAATGCTGTGCCTTCTATATTGGATCCGACAGAAACGGTGCAACACACTTATGTGAGTAAAACATGTTTTTTTATATGTGTTAGTATTGCATTGTTACAGATCGTTTGATATCTATTGATTACATACCTTAGCACGCTGTCACAGGCTGGAGAAGGTGTTATTGGTTAATTCGTGATCTGACTCGGACTTGTAACGCCAGTGCGCGCAAAGGCCAACGTCCCATGGGGTATGTGTTTTTCAGACGGGCTACCAAAACGTATCACCGGCCTGCCGACGGGCTTAAATAGTGAAATAACATTCCTTTCTTGCACGCGAGCGCGCGTATATGTGTGTGTGTGTACAGGTCGCGGTTATTCACCGTCATAAGTTGACCTCAGACAACAGTATACAAAAATTTAAAAAGCCATTTCATGACCCCTTTAAGAAAATAGGGACAACACTTTCGGACCATGCACCGGGCCTTAATTTTTTTTTAAAATTAACATCAACTAAGATTAATACATGGTGTAGAAGTATTGTTTTTTAATTGTTAGTTCATGTTAACTAATGTTTATAAATCCATTAAGGCTTTTAAGTATTGTTAACCTAGTTGTAATGATTTTAACCCCCCCCTTCTTCCAGAGTACAGTCGACAAACTCATAAAGAAAACTAACTTGGCCCTTTTGGTTGGGACCAACAGTTGGAGAGACCAGTTTGTTGAAGCCATCACTGTCAGCTCAGGTAAGCCACTGAGAAAAATGTTCTACATATGTTAAAAACAACCATTACACAGTCCCCTGCAGACTTAACTAGACGGATTTGACAGTCAGAATGCTAGAAAACTCTAAAAGGCTTTTTAATTGCTGCTCAATCACTGCGCTAACTTTGCCACATATGTAAGTTAGCGCACCATTGCAATTTAAAATGTGTTGAAACTGAATTCCTGCCTGTAGCCAGAGAGAAATGCATGCAAGAGTTTCATCAATAGAAATGACACTCTAGAGTGGTGCCTAAGGGAGAAGATGTAATCATAATTTGATCATAATTATCCTGAGCAGACAGCTCTTATTAAGTTGGAGTTCCCAAGAAACAGTTTGGCATCTTAATATTTAGTAGCAAACATACTGTTCTATTATAATGTCTCAATCAATTCTGTTTGTCTTCATAATCTTAAACTGTAATCTTAAAGGTCCCGTTCTTCGTGATCCCATTGTTCAAACTTTAGTTAGTGTGTAATGTTGCTGTTAGAGCATAAATAATACCTGTAAAATTATAAAGCTCAAAGTTCAATGCCAAGCGAGATATTTTATTTAACAGAAGTTCCCTTTCAAAGCCTACAGCGAACGGCTGGCTTGGACTACATCCTGGTACTTCCTTCATAAATGACGTCAGTAGAACAGACTAACCTCCGCCCACAAGAATACGCGGAAAAAGGGGGCGTGGTCTTGTTGCTGTCCCACGTGGAGAAGAGGAAGTGTCGCGTGGAGAAAAGGAAGTGTTGCGTTTCAGTGTGTTTGTCGCCATGTCGTCGAGACGCTGTTATTTTCATCCCGGAGTCAAATCACCTTTGTTTGGCTTTCCCAGGGACGCTGTAGAGATCATTAAGCGCATATATATCTCCCGTTAAGAGGCGTGACCTTTCCACGTGCGCTAAGCTGCTGTCGAATCACAACACAGGAACCATGCCACGTTAACTAAGCTGCGGTCAAAATCACAACATGGGAACCGCTGGCACAATCAGAACTCGTTACGTATTTCTGAAGGAGGGACTTCATAGAATAAAGGAACTCATCAGCCGTTTTTAGGACAGGGAAAACAGCGGTATACAGATAAGTAAATTGTGTTAAAAATACTGTTTTTTTTTTACACGCGAAACATGAACACGTTATATTGCACACTGTAAACATAATCAAAGCTTTAAAAGAACACGAAGAACGGGACCTTTAACAAGCCCTCTGTCATAATCGAATTAAAACCCAGGGATAAAATAAAAGACTCATCTTACTTTTTTCTTTTGCATCTGATTTTATTCGGAAATGTGTCACATTATAAAAGTAAAATGGGATGCGAATGTTGAATTTGGATAAAAATTTGGATAAAAATATTGAATTTCGTACTCTTAATTTAGACTGCGAAAAGAGTCAGGAACAATAGAAGGCGATTCTGTATAAATAAAAAAATATATATATTTTAAAATATTTTAATTTTATAATTCAGTATATACATGTTTAACTCTAATAAGTATTATTCTTTAATATTACAGATTTTTAACACCATATACAAATATTTTTTGTCAAGAAATGTTAAGTTTAGTTGTGCAAAAACTGTGAATTTAACAGGGAAAAAGACATCAATGTGTTTCTCATAAGTTAGTTTTTTTACCCAGAATTCTTCAACCATCAGTCAAGCTTATTGTGAGCATGACCAAACACAAGGCAGCGCCAGTCTCTCCTCTAAAATGTCAAGGCCTTTTGCCTTCCGCACAGTTTTTGAAGTGTCTTTCGTCATATAGCACAGCGTATTAATAAGGAATGTGTGGACGCAAAGATCTGTGACTCTGTCTTTTGCCACACACGCACATGCAATCAGACGCATACACAAACACTCATTCTGACAGGCTTGACTGAAGCTGACAGAGCTTGTTAGTGCAGCCAGAGCCAAGAGGAGAGTGAGAGAGAGGGAGATCATAATCTAAATTCCTTGGGAATATTTCTCATAATTAGACATTAGGCAGTTTATAGAGTGCTGCCTCACTTTGCACCGCATTGCTCCAGTTGTGAACCAAAATGAACTTCCTTTGTCATGATGACACTGTATTATGTAAAAGAATCGTTGCTCTTTTTTCTCTTTAAAGATTTGCTTTCACCTAAATTCTTGCACACCTAAACTTAGCATTTTTACAAGATTAAATGTAAAATTAGTAATAGTAATATTACATTTATTACATTTATATTGTGCAAAAAATACATACAGTCCATAAATCAAATGATGTCCTCATAAACCATGAGTAAACACACACAAATGTTGCAAAACTTGTGCATGACAAGCTGCTATAAGCAGGTACCATTATAAGTTATACGTTTTACAGTACATACCATAGAGACGTCCTGCTGTAGTCGTCGTTGCTGCTTCTCCTGTTCAATTTCAGCCTCTGGATTCTGGATCATATATGTATTTTACGTGGTTAAGGATTTTTTAAGGATGTCACAGCTTTCAGATGCTCTCAACGCAATCGCCGCGCGCGCTCGTGATTCTTTAGCTCCGCCCACACGATACGCCTCCAGCCACTCGTTTTTTTCTGGAAAGATTCGGTACAGCGTGTCTTTCTTTTATAAATATAATAAAACTAAAGACTTTTCGGAGATATGAAGGATGCAGTACTACTCTATAGGCATTCAAGATTGACATGAGATTGACTGAAACTGAGTGTTTCAACCCTTTTAAATCGTATATATTCTTAATTAATTAAAAGCACAATATGCAATATTTTTGGATTAAAATATCCAAAAACCACTAGAACCATGCTATACAGTATATTGTGTTGACTTGTGTACTTACATTATCCCAAATGGTTCCAAAAATGTTTAAATCCTGAGAAATAAGCAATTTTAACCAGGGCATAGGCGTCGCCTATCAATGACATAATACCCACGCTACCCTCGATTTCCGAAACCATGGAAACACCAAAGACTCTTTAAAATATTATGAGTTTTATTAGACAGGAGAGCAACTGTTTGGACACATCTATTGACAGAAAACGAATTGTTATATAGCTCAACACAGTTAGTCTTATTGTTTAAATCTTGTTTTCTTGATTTACTGCTACTACCATGTTCTACTGATACTGCTACTACCATGTTTTATGTCCTAGTGTCTCATAGTAGCCGCCGAGCAAACACACAGAGTAGCATTATAACATAACTTTCAACACACTCAAATAATGTATCTAATATGATAAAACAGTGCTGCATTACCACAAATACGCATGACCAGAAAAAGGAAGCGGTCATCTGCGGCATAACAAAAGGTCCGTGAAATCCAGGCGTCATCAAGCTATGCTTTTGTTTTGCATAGTTTCACCTCTAGCGGTGAAAAATTACACATTGTGGCTTTAAAAAAAAACTGTAATAAATGTAATAATTGTTTTCATTCCAAAAATTATAAATGTATTTTTATACATGCAAATATAGAAAAATACATTTATTTATTTGTTAATTATAATGAGTGATGTGCCTAACAATTCCCTTTTACATTCACAATATATCACTTCCTCTTATTGTCGATAGCTTTATTGTTCAAACAGTTACCTAGCATGAGCTGGGCTGTACAATACATTTTGTGAAAAAAAATTTTGAGCAAGAAAAAATGTAGGGCAGGACTTTTTCCATTGGTAACTGATTGGATGGTTGTGGTTTGATGGTATTTCTTCTTGTCCCGCCCTTGTGCTGGTGAACACATCAGAGAGAAGAGATGTCGCTGACAGAGGGAGGGAAAGCTATTTTGATTGAAGATTATGAGGGCATGTGATAAAAATAAATAAATAAATAAAAAATGATGTGCACACTGCACAGATAAAATCATTTAAAATAAATACAGAAATATTCCATTAAAAAATATGAATTGTCCATTTTGATTTCATGGTGACTTTAAGATTGATTTTAGGTGTGATGTTAGGCTTAACACAGATGGTATTGGACTTCCGGTCCTCTGAGCTTCATTCTGCGGTTCTGCCTCCTCTGATTTTAGAGATTTGATTGGTGTCGGCTATTTAGTGTAACAGCGATATGATATGCTTATCACACACTGCTGTTCCCTAGAGAAAGAGGACAGCCTGTCTCTTCACAAGAAACAAACAAACCTATCCATAATTTAAATCTCCTCTCCTTTTTCTCATCCTAAGGGAGCGATGATGATGAAGAGTGTGGGGAAGAAAGGATGCCATCTTGCTTTGACTACGTCATGCACTTCCTGACTGTGTTCTGGAAGGTTCTGTTTGCGTTCGTGCCGCCCACTGATTATTGGAACGGCTGGGCGTGTTTCATCGTGTCCATCATCATGATTGGTGTCCTCACTGCATTCATTGGAGACATTGCATCCCATTTTGGATGCACTGTTGGCCTGAAAGACTCTGTAACTGCGGTTGTGTTTGTGGCGCTGGGAACCTCTGTGCCAGGTATTTTCCCTTTGAAAACACACATTGCACTCCAAAAAAATACATATACAGTACACACACACACACACACACACACACACACACACACATATATATATATATATATATATATATATATATATATATATATATATATATATATATATATATATATATATATATATATATTTTAAAGTATTAAAGGAACTTAAAGTATTAAAGGAACACACCAACTTTTTGGGACTTTAGCTTATTCACCGCTATCCCCAAGAGTTAGATAAGTTCATACATACAATTCGCATCTCCATGAGTGCCATAACTCTGTCTGATGCACCCACCGCTAGCCTTATTTTGTCACTTATTGAGCAGTAGGCTAGCTGGAGCCATTTACCTCCAGTCTTTGTGCTAAGCTAGGCTAGCAGTGGGTGCATCAGACAGAGTTATGGCACGCACGGAGATGAGAATGGTATGTTTGGACTAAGGTGACCAGACATCCCTGTTTTCCGGGGACAGTCCCGGTTTTCGGTGTTCTGTCCCCGACTGGAGCTGTCCTCGAAAATGTCCCCGTTTTACAGCTCGGTCAAAACAACCTGTATATACATTGCAAAAAAAGCCCAACATACAGCAGGCTGCTGGTTATAGGAGCAGTCGTGATTATTTTCACCAGCAGATGGCGCTGTGAGCTACGCTGACTCTACTTGGCGCGCTGCTACTACTTCATAAAGAACGTAACCGAGAGCAGAGCGCCATTATCGTCAAATATCAAAAGAAACATCGTTATCGCTTTCAAGGTAGTAACATACTAACTATATGCATTTACAATGGTTACTATTAACTGTTTTCATTGTTTGATTGTTTTTTGTGTTTTTTTTTTGCGGGTGCATGAATTGTATTAAAACCAGACCAAAAATCGTAATAATCAAACTAAATCATAATAATTTTTATTGAGAGCCCACAACAAAAAAAAAATCAAAAATATATTGTCCCCATTTTTTAATTAATAGATAATAACAAATGCGATTTTTAGTGATATTTTGACCACTCAAATGGGAAATGTCCACGGTTTCCATTTCAGAAATCTGGTCACCTTAGTATGGACTTATCTAACTCTGGGGGATACGGTGAATAAGCTAAAGTCCCAAAAAGTCGGCATGTTTCTTTAAGACAAATAATAATTTTATAATAATGGATTATATATAATTATTTTTATCATTTTTGCTGTTTGTATTACAGTGATAATTTGGGGAAATGTGCTTAAATGTGTTGAAAATAATGTTGCGAAGCAAATGATTAATGGTCCTAAAAAATAAGCTTAATTACCTTTACACAAACTCTGATTTCTTATTTCCTTATTTGAATTTCCAGGCAAATTATGAAATTAACATGTTCTTTAGAGGTTTCATAAGATTCACCCTTTTATTGATGGAGCTATTTTTGCATCTTGACAATATGTATTCCTTTCTGTCTTTTTTTTATTCCAAAATCAGACACATTTGCTAGTAAGGTGGCAGCCACCCAGGATCAGTACGCTGACGCCTCCATCGGCAATGTGACGGGCAGCAATGCTGTGAACGTCTTTCTGGGCATCGGAGTGGCCTGGTCCATCGCTGCCATATTTCACCAGTCAAAAGGCGAGTACTTCCGCGTGGAGGCCGGCACGCTGGCTTTCTCCGTCACCATTTTCACCATCTTTGCCTTCGTCTGTATCGCCGTCCTCATGTACCGCCGCAGGCCCGAGATCGGGGGCGAACTGGGTGGGCCGCGGACTCCCAAAATCCTGACCACGACGTTGTTTTTCAGTCTCTGGCTGATGTACATCGTCTTATCCTCCATGGAAGCCTATTGCATCATCAAGGGTTTTTAAATCAGACACGAGATGATGCAGCAGACAGGATGCTGTCGTTAAAACAGGACTGACAGGAGGAAAGGGTTCAAAGCAGGTGTTTTATTGTGCGTTGTTGTGTTATGCACTGTATGTTTTGTATGTGTGTGGATACACGTGTGTTTCTGCTGTTGAGATGATTCTAGTCTTCAAAGAAGAGACTGTCTAAAGCTTTTTAATCATTTTTGACAAAGTTGTAAAGATTGGAAATATGGAAATGTTATTGGTTTGGTTGACTGATTAGGCTTTTAGGCCTGTTCACAGCGAGAATGATAACTATAAAGATAACTATATTAGCGTTCAGACCAGTGGACGATAACGTTCTGTTTATTATAAGGACGCGCTACAGTTTTGTCATCTGCCGATTTAAATATTCAAGCTCTAAAAGTGCCCTTAAATTTCCTAACAAGGTCTCCAACAACAGGTTTACAAGCATCAAAGTTTCATTTTCTCATAATATACACTCACCTAAAGGATTATTAGGAACACCTGTTCAATTTCTCATTAATGCAATTATCTAATCAACCAATCACATGGCAGTTGCTTCAATGCATTTAGGGGTGTGGTCCTGGTCAAGACAATCTCCTGAACTTCAAACTGAATGTCAGAATGGGAAAGAAAGGTGATTTAAGCAATTTTGAGCGTGGCATGGTTGTTGGTGCCAGACGGGCCAGTCTGAGTATTTCACAATCTGCTCAGTTACTGGGATTTTCACGCACAACCATTTCTAGGGTTTACAAAGAATGGTGTGAAAATGGAAAAACATCCAGTATGCGGCAGTCCTGTGGGCAAAAATGCCTTGTTGATGCTAGAGGTCAGAGGAGAATGGGCCGACTGAGTCAAGCTGATAGAAGAGCAACTTTGACTGAAATAACCACTCGTTACAACCGAGGTATGCAGCAAAGCATTTGTGAAGCCACAACACGCACAACCTTGAGGCGGATGGGCTACAACAGCAGAAGCCCCCTGGGTACCACTCATCTCCTCTACAAATAGGAAAAAGAGGCTACAATTTGCACAAGCTCACCAAAATTGGACAGTTGAAGACTGGAAAAATTAATTTGGCGTAAACAGAATGAGAACATGGATCCATCATGCCTTGTTACCACTGTGCAGGCTGGTGGTGGTGGTGTAATGGTGTGGGGGATGTTTTCTTGGCACACTTTAGGCCCCTTAGTGCCAGTTGGGCACCGTTTAAATGCCACAGCCTACCTGAGCATTGTTTCTGACCATGTCCATCCCTTTATGACCACCATGTACCCATCCTCTGATGGCTACTTCCAGCAGGATAATGCACCATGTCACAAAGCTCGAATCATTTCAAATTGGTTTCTTGAACATGACAATGAGTTCACTGTACTAAAATGGCCCCCACAGTCACCAGATCTCAACCCAATAGAGCATCTTTGGGATGTGGTGGAACGGGAGCTTCGGAAACAAACGTCCATTACAATAACTGAACTCCAGCTCCGTCCGGAGGCTTCTTAAACCTCAGCGATTGTACACACTGTAAAGACAGTAACAATGACGTCGATTTTATACCAATCCCAGCACGAGTCCAATGATGAAACAATGGAAGAACTAGCTATTCAACCCGAACCTTGAGCAGGACATTTCTCAGTGATGCTACTCAGTTTGAGGTACATTATGAGATGTTGCAACTGTAATTCCTCACCATCTGCATTAACAAGTGTGCGTCCATGTGCGTGTGTTTCTAATTTATTGCGTGTACATGCAGGAACTGTATCAATAACAGAGCATACGTTAGCCCAGCACTAATAATGTAACATTAACGTTTGTAAAACAAATCTTGCTCTATCGTTTATCTTTATTCCAAGTAGTAAGAATGACAGACAATCTGCATTAATAGACACAGTTTTAGGTAATAGTGGCCCACAGCTGATTTACAGTTGTATTTCAGTAAGACCGTAATAACATAAGTTATTTAGAGTTAGCCGGTTAGCCAGAGACCTACACAATATGAAACACAATGTGCACGCAATAAGTGGACGGGCAATATGCTAAAGTTTCGTCTTGACGTCACAACAAAACGGCTTGCGTTTTGTTTTAAAATCGATTTGTTTAATTGACTACTTTTGAGGAGACAATAACTTTATATACCGTACACTTTCAGATTTAAAACTTTGCAGGATGTTTTCATTCACTTAGAACTGTTACACACTACATGAAAGGTATTTTTCAAAAATCCATAATAGGGATTCTGATTGGCTATCAATGTTTTCAGCTGGAAGAAATCTTTGTGAAAAGTGAAAGTGATTCCAATTATATTGTTTTTCTGTGCTGTTATCGTTATTGTGATGTGAACTCTGCTATTCTTTTACACTTATAACGATTTTTATAACCGTATTTTTACCGTTATTGTTACAGTTATCGTCCTTGGTGTGAACGGGCCTGTAGACTGAAATCTGTAATATGACAACAGCAGAGTAAATTTAATTCAAATGACATCCAATGGCATCTAAGATGTTTTTTTTTTTTTTTTTTTGGCCAAATGGTACAAAAATGAATGACCTTTGAGTAACATTTTGTTATGCTTTCTCTGTCATTTTAAATCTCATTCATATACTTGAAACATTTTGTAGTTCAACAAGCAGAAATCATTGTGTCAATGAACTCAAAATCTGTGGTTAAAGATGAAAATAGTGCATATCTGCAATGAACACTTTTTGGACCTACAAACGGGTGTTTTAAACAACGGACGATGTCAACAGACATTTTTTTTTTCCTTTAGATTTTAATGCATAAAAGTGTGGATTTGTGAGTATCATAAGCCTTTGACTTGATTTAATTTGAGATTTACGTAATTCAGTGTGTTCTATGTTTTTAAGT
This sequence comes from Romanogobio albipinnatus, assembly GCA_023566225.1. Taxonomy (NCBI): domain Eukaryota; kingdom Metazoa; phylum Chordata; class Actinopteri; order Cypriniformes; family Gobionidae; genus Romanogobio; species Romanogobio albipinnatus. Next base: position 12,973,505 of record CM042254.1, read on the forward strand.
AACCTAAAAAAAATTGATTTCGAGAAAAACACTGTGCCACCTTCCTGCCTGGTTACATGGGACAGTGTCTCTCAGCTCAACTCCACAGACTTCATATAGCTAGGAGCCAGTTACTGAGGACAGTCGAAAATAATATTAAATGTATTGCAATATTTTGTGTGTCTAAACTTGTATATTATGTTTTATTTCATGGACTCTGAGATGTTTCCCTGCGTTTCTAGTGCAGGCATCAGTAGATTTAGTAGCTACATACAATCAAACCTGAGCATTTAGTCAAGAAGATCTGTGAGAAAATGTCTTCAATAATACTATATGAGGAATGCATGTTATCTCTCCTGTGTTTTTGTGACTTCTCCCTTTATGAAGAAAAGACTGTATTTTTTTGTAAATCAGAGTACAACTCACATGTATGATAGACGAGACACTGGGATCATCTTATTGTATATAGTGTTCAGTCTTCAAATAGATAATATAGGATATATGACTATTTTTGGGCATTTGAGGACACTAGTGCACTGGTAAAAGCTTTTTTTGCTTTTTCACCTTTTTTGGTCAGGCCATATCATATCAAGTACACACACACACACACACACACACACACGGGTGACTGCACTATTCATCTACTCCAGCCCCTCACTCGACCCTCCGCTGACAGTATATTTCGCAGATATGTTGAAGTAGTTTTCCCTCGCTTGTGCGAGTGCTCGATACCTGTAAGTTTCATTTTTATTAATGCCATCTGTATGAGAATACAATCTTTATTTGGAACATTGTTTGTTGTTTCAACAATTTGAGTTTTGTCCTTTTTCTTCCCTGTGGCACACTCGACAGTAGGATAGTGCACAATATGTTACCGCGACGTGTTGCTCCCTCTTCCCCACCACAACAAAATACAACTTTAGGACCTCATACATAGACGTTTTCAGAGTTTAGACAAGGGTTTGTTGTGTGTATATTGATGATAGTATGGCGCCCTCTTGTGGGAAGTCCTGTAAAAACAAATCCAGCATATCCATCTTTTTATAATGCAAATTATTATTTTTACCGATGCTTCATTTCACTCATAAACAGGGCTGCCACACCGTTTGTCATTTGTGATTAATGGGATTTTAAATAAATTGAGATTTTACTCACAAAGAACATTTATTAGCCTACATTTAGTCCAATAATTTGGAACATAACTAGAACAATTTATATAGCTACACTCTAGAGTAAACTTCCCTGTTAGTTCCAGGTCAGTGTTGTTATGGTGAATAAAGCTATTCAAATGTTTTCATTAATTAAAGGGATAGTTCACCCAAAAAGGAAAATTACCCAATGGTTTACTCACCCTCAAGCCATCCTAGGTCTATATGACATTCTTCTTTCAGACGAATACAATCGGAAATCATATTAAAATAGGTCCTGGCTCTTCCAAGCTTTATAATGGCAGCCCATGCATCCATCCATTATAAAAGTACTCCACACAGCTCTGGCTCCGGGGGGTTAATAAAGGCATTCTGAAGGCAATTGATGGGTTTGTGAAAGAAAAATATTAAAGGGATAGTTCACCCAAAAATGAAAATCCTCTCATCATTTACTCAACCTCAAGTTCATCCAAAGCTGTATGAGTTTCTTTGTTCTGCTGAACACAAAAGAAGATATTTTGAAGAATGTTTGTAACAAAGAAGATAGAGCAACCATTGACTACCATAGAAGGGGAAAAAATACTATGGTAGTCAATGGTTGCTCTATCTGCTTTGTTACAAACATTCTTCAAAATATCTATAAATAATATTAATTATTTTTATTTTAAATAAATAAATATATTGATCTGAAAAATAGTATAGTCTTTTTTAATTAATCCAAGTTCAATTACCGAACATACAATCTTAATTTAATTTAAATCAAAATATGATTTTACAAGATATGAGACAATTTCTGTTCCCCTTTTTTGTCCTTATTTAATCCCTCGCCATGGCAACACCGTTTGAGATATCCAATATCCGTTCGCATTTTAGCATCTTCCGTATCTTTGTTTCATGTTGACCGAGTTTGGTGGAGATTGAATAAATCGCCTACGAGGAGAACGTAAAAACTCAATTTATCCAAAAATTCATGTTCAAACTAAAATATCTGACTTCCTGTTGATTGGCGCTAATGACTGTAAATTAGTAAGTTGTCCGGCGCGAAGAGAACAATATATGTACCGAGTTTGGTGACTGTAGATAAAACTACCCCCCCCCACACACACACACACACACACACACACTTTTGTCATAAGGTGGTGCTATAGAGCCCCTCCAACACACCCATTTCTGAGGCTTTGCCCATTTCCACTGACTGACATCTCTGATGTGTGTGTTGAGTTTCAAGCAATTTCAAGCATGCCAAGAGCCTCAAAAACAGCCAAAAGATTATTAAACTTTGACATGTTGCCATGGCAACAGTATATAAAATGTCAGGAATCCATTCGTATGTCTATATCTGTCATGTTTTCACATTATACTGATGAAGTTTGAAGTAAATCGGGTGAAAATAAGACAGTGGTTTAAAGCATTTTTGAAAGTGACACACTTCCTGCTGCCAGTTGGTGGCGCTATAACTTTGACTCACAAACGTCATATCATGTACATCTCTTACAACGAACGCACAGCTGAAGTTTCATCCAAATTAGTCAATGTTTGCAGAAGTTATAACACACTTCCTGTTTCCCTTTTCTCGCCATAAATGAGTTGCTTCGCCACGGGCAAACCTTTCGAGATATCAAAAATCCGCTCGCAATTTAGCATCCTCAATATCTTGTCTTAATGCTGACCGAGTATGTTTCTCTTTTTTTCATCCTACTTTTATTCCTAAAATATCAACAAATCAGCTACACTAATAATTTTTAGCTTTAGTTTTGCTAATTATAAACTGCTTTTCTTGAATAATACATCATAGCCAATAGCTGTGAGGGGAAATTAATGGCATTGTTTAATATTTCTGCACAAGTGGGCTAGTATTCTAGTGGGCTAGCAGAAAACAGGCTGGCACTGCTTAAAATGAGTTGCCATATGTCTGACAAGAATAATAACACGCATAACAGAGCCGAAGTTCACATGAAAGTTCAGTTTGGTTTCTTCATAGACCTTTATTTCATCATTATAATATTTTATTTACGATACACTTTCAGAAACACAGTAGAAGTTTTGAGGCAAACAGTACAGTTTCAGGGATATGTTACTGTTTTGGCTCAGTTTGTAAAACAACATCCTGCAGTTAATATAATCCTCGTCGCTTTATATTAGCGTTGCTTCGTGTGGAACGGAAGGATTCGTATTTTCAGCAATGATGTGACGTCATGAGCAAGGCTGGTAGATTCGAGAGCATCCACTTTAAGCATGCTGCCATATTACGATTGCACTTCTAGTGACAGCCACGTTCAAGTTCTGAATCTCCAGAGACATTTCATCCAATCACGAAATTGCATATCCTCGTCTTAGATCTCAAGACTTCTCGTGTCTCTTTGATTTTTCAATCTTTTTGAATATCGTCCACCAGCTGTTACCCAAAGGTGATATATATGCAATCATGCCTTTATACATTTGTCTGATGTGGTGACATTGCTGACATGAAGCGTCCTGTTCATCCCTGATTGAATTCTTTAGCTGTTTTTTAATTTGAAATGTCAGCTTTAGTTTTGAGCCAATGGTTAGTCGACTTGTATCCATTTGCACGTGGTTGGGAAACCAAAAGATATGCTTTAATCACATAATAAAAAAATAATACTGTCCATGATCAGGGCAATCATTTGAATTCCAGATGGTTTGCATAAAAAATTGTGGCTCAGATCCTAAGTGTCACCTGAACCAGCGAATGACTGCATCACAACAACCCAAAAACATACACTTACCCATTTCAAATCAAAGGTTTTGTTCATTATATTCACACATACTGTATATTTGTGTGTATTTTCTTTTTTATGTGTGTGATTTGTAAGCAAATGTGTGTAGAAGACACACAGGAAATGCAACAGTCTTGTCTTTCATTCTGTATAACATCAACACATCTCAAAAGAGCCCCACGAAAGTATCGGAAATCTACAAGACATTCAAAACTGCTCCATACAGCATGAAGTCCCACTTGAATCCGTTTGACTAAAGCGCCAAGTGCTGATTAATTGTTTTGCTGGGTCCTCCAGGCCACAGGGGGCGCTCATACAGATGACTCCCTTGCCGTTTTGGAGCGAAGAGCCTTTGTACGGCTCAAGAAGGGATAAGTTGTGCAGATACAACCTGAAGCCACTGTTAGGCCCAGACTGACCCATGCACAGAAGATGGACCATCCGTAACCGTGGTCCACGTCACCGGGCAGACCGTAGATGAAAGGAGGGTTCCTGGACAGGTCGTATGACACACTGGCTGCGTAGGTGCACAGTGAGATTGTGCAAAAGATTCCTGTGGGAAAGAA